>JAUCBL010000998.1:0-27874 GCA_033807585.1 Hydrophis major | reverse complement strand
GATTTTCGTGTTCTACGGCATGCGAACCATTAAATGTATACATGATATTCGGTTGCTTGCTTTTCCTAAGAAGTTATCGCAAGTTATATCTCAAAATTGAAGATAAAGCTCAGTTTAACAACAATGCATAACTTTTGAAGGAGAGCTCGGATTTCAAAATTAAGTTGATTTTCGTGTTCTACGGCATGCGAACCATTAAATGTATACATGATATTCGGTTGCTTGCTTTTCCTAAGAAGTTATCGCAAGTTATATCTCAAAATTGTAGATAAAGCTCAGTTTAACAACAATGCATAACTTTTGAAGGAGAGCTCGGATTTCAAAATGAAGTTGATTTTCGTGTTCTACGGCATGCGATCCATTAAATGTATACATGATATTCGGTTGCTTGCTTTTCCTAAGAAGTTATCGCAAGTTATATCTCAAAATTGAAGATAAAGCTCAGTTTAACAACAATGCATAACTTTTGAAGGAGAGCTCGGATTTCAAAATTAAGTTGATTTTCGTGTTCTACGGCATGCGAACCATTAAATGTATACATGATATTCGGTTGCTTGCTTTTCCTAAGAAGTTATCGCAAGTTATATCTCAAAATTGAAGATAAAGCTCAGTTTAACAACAATGCATAACTTTTGAAGGAGAGCTCGGATTTCAAAATTAAGTTGATTTTCGTGTTCTACGGCATGCGAACCATTAAATGTATACATGATATTCGGTTGCTTGCTTTTCCTAAGAAGTTATCGCAAGTTATATCTCAAAATTGAAGATAAAGCTCAGTTTAACAACAATGCATAACTTTTGAAGGAGAGCTCGGATTTCAAAATTAAGTTGATTTTCGTGTTCTACGGCATGCGAACCATTAAATGTATACATGATATTCGGTTGCTTGCTTTTCCTAAGAAGTTATCGCAAGTTATATCTCAAAATTGAAGATAAAGCTCAGTTTAACAACAATGCATAACTTTTGAAGGAGAGCTCGGATTTCAAAATGAAGTTGATTTTCGTGTTCTACGGCATGCGAACCATTAAATGTATACATGATATTCGGTTGCTTGCTTTTCCTAAGAAGTTATCGCAAGTTATATCTCAAAATTGAAGATAAAGCTCAGTTTAACAACAATGCATAACTTTTGAAGGAGAGCTCGGATTTCAAAATGAAGTTGATTTTCGTGTTCTACGGCATGCGAACCATTAAATGTATACATGATATTCGGTTGCTTGCTTTTCCTAAGAAGTTATCGCAAGTTATATCTCAAAATTGAAGATAAAGCTCAGTTTAACAACAATGCATAACTTTTGAAGGAGAGCTCGGATTTCAAAATGAAGTTGATTTTCGTGTTCTACGGCATGCGAACCATTAAATGTATACATGATATTCGGTTGCTTGCTTTTCCTAAGAAGTTATCGCAAGTTATATCTCAAAATTGAAGATAAAGCTCAGTTTAACAACAATGCATAACTTTTGAAGGAGAGCTCGGATTTCAAAATGAAGTTGATTTTCGTGTTCTACGGCATGCGAACCATTAAATGTATACATGATATTCGGTTGCTTGCTTTTCCTAAGAAGTTATCGCAAGTTATATCTCAAAATTGAAGATAAAGCTCAGTTTAACAACAATGCATAACTTTTGAAGGAGAGCTCGGATTTCAAAATGAAGTTGATTTTCGTGTTCTACGGCATGCGAACCATTAAATGTATACATGATATTCGGTTGCTTGCTTTTCCTAAGAAGTTATCGCAAGTTATATCTCAAAATTGAAGATAAAGCTCAGTTTAACAACAATGCATAACTTTTGAAGGAGAGCTCGGATTTCAAAATGAAGTTGATTTTCGTGTTCTACGGCATGCGAACCATTAAATGTATACATGATATTCGGTTGCTTGCTTTTCCTAAGAAGTTATCGCAAGTTATATCTCAAAATTGAAGATAAAGCTCAGTTTAACAACAATGCATAACTTTTGAAGGAGAGCTCGGATTTCAAAATGAAGTTGATTTTCGTGTTCTACGGCATGCGAACCATTAAATGTATACATGATATTCGGTTGCTTGCTTTTCCTAAGAAGTTATCGCAAGTTATATCTCAAAATTGAAGATAAAGCTCAGTTTAACAACAATGCATAACTTTTGAAGGAGAGTCCATAAATTGGAATATTCCCAAAAGTAAAATACACACAGTAATAAAATCCAGATAAAACCGGGATATATTTCGGGGGCGACTATTTAACCCCCTTGTTCACCCGCGAAGTACAAAAAGGCAATGTTAAAAATGTTAAAAGCGTTAAGCCATTATAAAACCAGAGTAATCCAATTGGCTCATTAGGATAAGCCAATGGTTGATCGTCACGTAACCACCTCTTCTTCCTCATTACCACGCAATTTAGTCCGTTGACCCTGCCCTCTGGTTAATCTTAATTGAGCTATTAGGGGCTTCCAAATTGCGCTTAAATGAGCAGCATCGGCTCGATTACATACATTATCCGTTGCGGCAATTAATAATTGCTCGCTTACTCGTCGTTCCCGAAAGTTATTTTGATGTCTTAGTAACACCATCGGTTGATTAAAGTTTACAATATGCCCTGTTGATAGGGCATGCGCGGCAATCGCCGAAGAGGATTGCAGCTGTTCTCGTTCTGCCGCTGACTTGACTATTTTTTGACTTAATCTTCGATGTTCATCACATCTAACCGCTAACGCCCTTGATGTCTCTCCAATATACGACACTTGACATTCTGAACAACAGATTTGGTAAACCACGTCTTCCATCATAGTGACAGGTTGTTTGTCTTTAAGACGTGTTAACTGCGATCCTAGTTTATTTGGTGCTGAAAACACCACCCGGATCCCAACCCGGTTCATAATGCGTCGTATAGCTTCACTTGTATTATGTTCATAGGGGATGACAATGGTTTTAGGGCGGTCCTGTTGATTTTGGCTAGCACTCTCCGTTTGGATGTTAAGTCGGGGTGCTGTCTCCCTCAGGCGCACTTTTTTTGCTTGTTTAATCAGGAGATGTTTGGGGTACCCGTTTTTTTGCAGTGTTGAGATGATTTCCCTTTCTTCAGCCTTGCGATCAGCCTCCTCCGTACATAGTCGTGCTGCTCTTGTGAACAGGGAATTTGCGATTCCTAGTTTAACTTCCACACTATGCCCAGACTCATAGTTTAGATAACGGTCTGTGTGAGTAGGCTTTTTAAAAACTGTTGTTATTAATCGCCCTGGATCCACCTTTTTTACAAGGCAATCCAGGAAGGGGAGGGTATGCTCTTCTGACTCCCCTTCGCAGGTGAAATTTATCGATTGCTCACCTGTATTAAGGTGGTTCAGAAAGGCATCTCTATCTCGATTACGTAAAATTACGAAAGTATCGTCCACGTAACGTAGCCAGATTTTTGGGGGATGGCTAAAACTCTGCAGTGCCTCTTTTTCAAAGTGCTCCATAAAAGCGTTAGCTAAGATTGCTGAGATTGGTGAACCCATTGGTAACCCGTCTATTTGTCTGTACAGTTCCTCCCTAAAGGTGAAGAACGTTGCATTAACGCATAAACGTACCAACGAGACAATATCCCCCACCCCCAGCGTCGTTCTTTGGTGCAACGTGGGGTCCTCTTCTAATCGAGCCGCGACGACCTCTAAGGTTTTATTAATAGGGACATTTGTGAATAATGCGGTCACGTCGTAACTGACCATACCTTCCTCTTCAGTCATCTCCACCCCCCTCAGCACATCCACAAAATGCTTGGAGTTTTTTACATTGTGTTCCGTTTTTCCTACAAGTGGGGCCAGCAGCGTTGATAAGAACTTCGCCAGTCCGTATGTTGGCGACCCTATGAAGTCGACGATGGGTCTGAGTGGGGCGTTCTGCTTATGTATTTTTGGTAGTCCGTAAATTCTTGGGCATCTGTTATTCTTAGGTTTTATACGAAACCAAACGTTCTCCCCCAGTTTTGACTTCAACCGGAAGAGCGCTTGACAAGCTTCCTTTTTTAAGCCATTCATCACCGTAGAAGCCGATTTTTTCTCGATCTTTTCATACGGACCTTCAAAAAGGTGCTGTTTCATCTTGCTAGTATAGTCGTCTTTATCCATTACCACTGTACAATTTCCTTTGTCCGCTCTCATAATGACAATGGAATCGTCAGTGCGCAAGTCTTTCAACGCCTTCCACTCCTCTTTTGTCAAGTTCGACTCATTTTTTGTTCTTCTATACAATACCCCTGCCACCTGGGTTCGTACTATATCGGTTTCTTCTGAAGGTAATTCTCCTAGCGCTGCTTCAACCTGTGGAATGACTTCCAGTGGCGATATGTGCTCTTTCGTGACATTAAAATTGTGTCCCTTTGCCAACAATCGTATCTGTGCCGCCGAAAGCTCCTTAGCTGAGAGATTCTTTACTCCCAAGTTGTTTGTGGTCGGTGGCGGTGGGTGCTGGGCCAAGTTCAACCGGTCAAATTTGGCCACTTGTCTTGTCCTACACAATCTGTCAGTTCGGGTGCGCCAAGTCTCTGCAGTAGTCAATAGAATCTCCATATCTTCCTCTGCCAATATGCTGCGCAAAACCTCAATCATGTGAACCTTTCTTTGTCTAATACCTTTCAATTTCTCACAAATCTCGTGGAATCGTACTTTTAGCAATTTACGTTGGGCATTTTTGACGATATCCTGAAAGGCCTGCCCTCCCGGTGGTGTTTTCAGGTGTAAAGACATTGGGATAATGTGTGCGAGTAAGCAGCGGCGGTTAAAAATCCTATGGTTGGCATAACGCGCCTCCAACTTTGCCTGGTTGATTAGACCTCCGGCGAGTCTCCGGACCGTCAATCCGTAACGTTCACATAACCGAGAGAAGAAGTTTGTGACTGTGGAATTTGAATCCATAAATTGGAATATTCCCAAAAGTAAAATACACACAGTAATAAAATCCAGATAAAACCGGGATATATTTCGGGGGCGACTATTTAACCCCCTTGTTCACCCGCGAAGTACAAAAAGGCAATGTTAAAAATGTTAAAAGCGTTAAGCCATTATAAAACCAGAGTAATCCAATTGGCTCATTAGGATAAGCCAATGGTTGATCGTCACGTAACCACCTCTTCTTCCTCATTACCACGCAATTTAGTCCGTTGACCCTGCCCTCTGGTTAATCTTAATTGAGCTATTAGGGGCTTCCAAATTGCGCTTAAATGAGCAGCATCGGCTCGATTACATACATTATCCGTTGCGGCAATTAATAATTGCTCGCTTACTCGTCGTTCCCGAAAGTTATTTTGATGTCTTAGTAACACCATCGGTTGATTAAAGTTTACAATATGCCCTGTTGATAGGGCATGCGCGGCAATCGCCGAAGAGGATTGCAGCTGTTCTCGTTCTGCCGCTGACTTGACTATTTTTTGACTTAATCTTCGATGTTCATCACATCTAACCGCTAACGCCCTTGATGTCTCTCCAATATACGACACTTGACATTCTGAACAACAGATTTGGTAAACCACGTCTTCCATCATAGTGACAGGTTGTTTGTCTTTAAGACGTGTTAACTGCGATCCTAGTTTATTTGGTGCTGAAAACACCACCCGGATCCCAACCCGGTTCATAATGCGTCGTATAGCTTCACTTGTATTATGTTCATAGGGGATGACAATGGTTTTAGGGCGGTCCTGTTGATTTTGGCTAGCACTCTCCGTTTGGATGTTAAGTCGGGGTGCTGTCTCCCTCAGGCGCACTTTTTTTGCTTGTTTAATCAGGAGATGTTTGGGGTACCCGTTTTTTTGCAGTGTTGAGATGATTTCCCTTTCTTCAGCCTTGCGATCAGCCTCCTCCGTACATAGTCGTGCTGCTCTTGTGAACAGGGAATTTGCGATTCCTAGTTTAACTTCCACACTATGCCCAGACTCATAGTTTAGATAACGGTCTGTGTGAGTAGGCTTTTTAAAAACTGTTGTTATTAATCGCCCTGGATCCACCTTTTTTACAAGGCAATCCAGGAAGGGGAGGGTATGCTCTTCTGACTCCCCTTCGCAGGTGAAATTTATCGATTGCTCACCTGTATTAAGGTGGTTCAGAAAGGCATCTCTATCTCGATTACGTAAAATTACGAAAGTATCGTCCACGTAACGTAGCCAGATTTTTGGGGGATGGCTAAAACTCTGCAGTGCCTCTTTTTCAAAGTGCTCCATAAAAGCGTTAGCTAAGATTGCTGAGATTGGTGAACCCATTGGTAACCCGTCTATTTGTCTGTACAGTTCCTCCCTAAAGGTGAAGAACGTTGCATTAACGCATAAACGTACCAACGAGACAATATCCCCCACCCCCAGCGTCGTTCTTTGGTGCAACGTGGGGTCCTCTTCTAATCGAGCCGCGACGACCTCTAAGGTTTTATTAATAGGGACATTTGTGAATAATGCGGTTACGTCGTAACTGACCATACCTTCCTCTTCAGTCATCTCCACCCCCCTCAGCACATCCACAAAATGCTTGGAGTTTTTTACATTGTGTTCCGTTTTTCCTACAAGTGGGGCCAGCAGCGTTGATAAGAACTTCGCCAGTCCGTATGTTGGCGACCCTATGAAGTCGACGATGGGTCTGAGTGGGGCGTTCTGCTTATGTATTTTTGGTAGTCCGTAAATTCTTGGGCATCTGTTATTCTTAGGTTTTATACGAAACCAAACGTTCTCCCCCAGTTTTGACTTCAACCGGAAGAGCGCTTGACAAGCTTCCTTTTTTAAGCCATTCATCACCGTAGAAGCCGATTTTTTCTCGATCTTTTCATACGGACCTTCAAAAAGGTGCTGTTTCATCTTGCTAGTATAGTCGTCTTTATCCATTACCACTGTACAATTTCCTTTGTCCGCTCTCATAATGACAATGGAATCGTCAGTGCGCAAGTCTTTCAACGCCTTCCACTCCTCTTTTGTCAAGTTCGACTCATTTTTTGTTCTTCTATACAATACCCCTGCCACCTGGGTTCGTACTATATCGGTTTCTTCTGAAGGTAATTCTCCTAGCGCTGCTTCAACCTGTGGAATGACTTCCAGTGGCGATATGTGCTCTTTCGTGACATTAAAATTGTGTCCCTTTGCCAACAATCGTATCTGTGCCGCCGAAAGCTCCTTAGCTGAGAGATTCTTTACTCCCAAGTTGTTTGTGGTCGGTGGCGGTGGGTGCTGGGCCAAGTTCAACCGGTCAAATTTGGCCACTTGTCTTGTCCTACACAATCTGTCAGTTCGGGTGCGCCAAGTCTCTGCAGTAGTCAATAGAATCTCCATATCTTCCTCTGCCAATATGCTGCGCAAAACCTCAATCATGTGAACCTTTCTTTGTCTAATACCTTTCAATTTCTCACAAATCTCGTGGAATCGTACTTTTAGCAATTTACGTTGGGCATTTTTGACGATATCCTGAAAGGCCTGCCCTCCCGGTGGTGTTTTCAGGTGTAAAGACATTGGGATAATGTGTGCGAGTAAGCAGCGGCGGTTAAAAATCCTATGGTTGGCATAACGCGCCTCCAACTTTGCCTGGTTGATTAGACCTCCGGCGAGTCTCCGGACCGTCAATCCGTAACGTTCACATAACCGAGAGAAGAAGTTTGTGACTGTGGAATTTGAATCCATAAATTGGAATATTCCCAAAAGTAAAATACACACAGTAATAAAATCCAGATAAAACCGGGATATATTTCGGGGGCGACTATTTAACCCCCTTGTTCACCCGCGAAGTACAAAAAGGCAATGTTAAAAATGTTAAAAGCGTTAAGCCATTATAAAACCAGAGTAATCCAATTGGCTCATTAGGATAAGCCAATGGTTGATCGTCACGTAACCACCTCTTCTTCCTCATTACCACGCAATTTAGTCCGTTGACCCTGCCCTCTGGTTAATCTTAATTGAGCTATTAGGGGCTTCCAAATTGCGCTTAAATGAGCAGCATCGGCTCGATTACATACATTATCCGTTGCGGCAATTAATAATTGCTCGCTTACTCGTCGTTCCCGAAAGTTATTTTGATGTCTTAGTAACACCATCGGTTGATTAAAGTTTACAATATGCCCTGTTGATAGGGCATGCGCGGCAATCGCCGAAGAGGATTGCAGCTGTTCTCGTTCTGCCGCTGACTTGACTATTTTTTGACTTAATCTTCGATGTTCATCACATCTAACCGCTAACGCCCTTGATGTCTCTCCAATATACGACACTTGACATTCTGAACAACAGATTTGGTAAACCACGTCTTCCATCATAGTGACAGGTTGTTTGTCTTTAAGACGTGTTAACTGCGATCCTAGTTTATTTGGTGCTGAAAACACCACCCGGATCCCAACCCGGTTCATAATGCGTCGTATAGCTTCACTTGTATTATGTTCATAGGGGATGACAATGGTTTTAGGGCGGTCCTGTTGATTTTGGCTAGCACTCTCCGTTTGGATGTTAAGTCGGGGTGCTGTCTCCCTCAGGCGCACTTTTTTTGCTTGTTTAATCAGGAGATGTTTGGGGTACCCGTTTTTTTGCAGTGTTGAGATGATTTCCCTTTCTTCAGCCTTGCGATCAGCCTCCTCCGTACATAGTCGTGCTGCTCTTGTGAACAGGGAATTTGCGATTCCTAGTTTAACTTCCACACTATGCCCAGACTCATAGTTTAGATAACGGTCTGTGTGAGTAGGCTTTTTAAAAACTGTTGTTATTAATCGCCCTGGATCCACCTTTTTTACAAGGCAATCCAGGAAGGGGAGGGTATGCTCTTCTGACTCCCCTTCGCAGGTGAAATTTATCGATTGCTCACCTGTATTAAGGTGGTTCAGAAAGGCATCTCTATCTCGATTACGTAAAATTACGAAAGTATCGTCCACGTAACGTAGCCAGATTTTTGGGGGATGGCTAAAACTCTGCAGTGCCTCTTTTTCAAAGTGCTCCATAAAAGCGTTAGCTAAGATTGCTGAGATTGGTGAACCCATTGGTAACCCGTCTATTTGTCTGTACAGTTCCTCCCTAAAGGTGAAGAACGTTGCATTAACGCATAAACGTACCAACGAGACAATATCCCCCACCCCCAGCGTCGTTCTTTGGTGCAACGTGGGGTCCTCTTCTAATCGAGCCGCGACGACCTCTAAGGTTTTATTAATAGGGACATTTGTGAATAATGCGGTCACGTCGTAACTGACCATACCTTCCTCTTCAGTCATCTCCACCCCCCTCAGCACATCCACAAAATGCTTGGAGTTTTTTACATTGTGTTCCGTTTTTCCTACAAGTGGGGCCAGCAGCGTTGATAAGAACTTCGCCAGTCCGTATGTTGGCGACCCTATGAAGTCGACGATGGGTCTGAGTGGGGCGTTCTGCTTATGTATTTTTGGTAGTCCGTAAATTCTTGGGCATCTGTTATTCTTAGGTTTTATACGAAACCAAACGTTCTCCCCCAGTTTTGACTTCAACCGGAAGAGCGCTTGACAAGCTTCCTTTTTTAAGCCATTCATCACCGTAGAAGCCGATTTTTTCTCGATCTTTTCATACGGACCTTCAAAAAGGTGCTGTTTCATCTTGCTAGTATAGTCGTCTTTATCCATTACCACTGTACAATTTCCTTTGTCCGCTCTCATAATGACAATGGAATCGTCAGTGCGCAAGTCTTTCAACGCCTTCCACTCCTCTTTTGTCAAGTTCGACTCATTTTTTGTTCTTCTATACAATACCCCTGCCACCTGGGTTCGTACTATATCGGTTTCTTCTGAAGGTAATTCTCCTAGCGCTGCTTCAACCTGTGGAATGACTTCCAGTGGCGATATGTGCTCTTTCGTGACATTAAAATTGTGTCCCTTTGCCAACAATCGTATCTGTGCCGCCGAAAGCTCCTTAGCTGAGAGATTCTTTACTCCCAAGTTGTTTGTGGTCGGTGGCGGTGGGTGCTGGGCCAAGTTCAACCGGTCAAATTTGGCCACTTGTCTTGTCCTACACAATCTGTCAGTTCGGGTGCGCCAAGTCTCTGCAGTAGTCAATAGAATCTCCATATCTTCCTCTGCCAATATGCTGCGCAAAACCTCAATCATGTGAACCTTTCTTTGTCTAATACCTTTCAATTTCTCACAAATCTCGTGGAATCGTACTTTTAGCAATTTACGTTGGGCATTTTTGACGATATCCTGAAAGGCCTGCCCTCCCGGTGGTGTTTTCAGGTGTAAAGACATTGGGATAATGTGTGCGAGTAAGCAGCGGCGGTTAAAAATCCTATGGTTGGCATAACGCGCCTCCAACTTTGCCTGGTTGATTAGACCTCCGGCGAGTCTCCGGACCGTCAATCCGTAACGTTCACATAACCGAGAGAAGAAGTTTGTGACTGTGGAATTTGAATCCATAAATTGGAATATTCCCAAAAGTAAAATACACACAGTAATAAAATCCAGATAAAACCGGGATATATTTCGGGGGCGACTATTTAACCCCCTTGTTCACCCGCGAAGTACAAAAAGGCAATGTTAAAAATGTTAAAAGCGTTAAGCCATTATAAAACCAGAGTAATCCAATTGGCTCATTAGGATAAGCCAATGGTTGATCGTCACGTAACCACCTCTTCTTCCTCATTACCACGCAATTTAGTCCGTTGACCCTGCCCTCTGGTTAATCTTAATTGAGCTATTAGGGGCTTCCAAATTGCGCTTAAATGAGCAGCATCGGCTCGATTACATACATTATCCGTTGCGGCAATTAATAATTGCTCGCTTACTCGTCGTTCCCGAAAGTTATTTTGATGTCTTAGTAACACCATCGGTTGATTAAAGTTTACAATATGCCCTGTTGATAGGGCATGCGCGGCAATCGCCGAAGAGGATTGCAGCTGTTCTCGTTCTGCCGCTGACTTGACTATTTTTTGACTTAATCTTCGATGTTCATCACATCTAACCGCTAACGCCCTTGATGTCTCTCCAATATACGACACTTGACATTCTGAACAACAGATTTGGTAAACCACGTCTTCCATCATAGTGACAGGTTGTTTGTCTTTAAGACGTGTTAACTGCGATCCTAGTTTATTTGGTGCTGAAAACACCACCCGGATCCCAACCCGGTTCATAATGCGTCGTATAGCTTCACTTGTATTATGTTCATAGGGGATGACAATGGTTTTAGGGCGGTCCTGTTGATTTTGGCTAGCACTCTCCGTTTGGATGTTAAGTCGGGGTGCTGTCTCCCTCAGGCGCACTTTTTTTGCTTGTTTAATCAGGAGATGTTTGGGGTACCCGTTTTTTTGCAGTGTTGAGATGATTTCCCTTTCTTCAGCCTTGCGATCAGCCTCCTCCGTACATAGTCGTGCTGCTCTTGTGAACAGGGAATTTGCGATTCCTAGTTTAACTTCCACACTATGCCCAGACTCATAGTTTAGATAACGGTCTGTGTGAGTAGGCTTTTTAAAAACTGTTGTTATTAATCGCCCTGGATCCACCTTTTTTACAAGGCAATCCAGGAAGGGGAGGGTATGCTCTTCTGACTCCCCTTCGCAGGTGAAATTTATCGATTGCTCACCTGTATTAAGGTGGTTCAGAAAGGCATCTCTATCTCGATTACGTAAAATTACGAAAGTATCGTCCACGTAACGTAGCCAGATTTTTGGGGGATGGCTAAAACTCTGCAGTGCCTCTTTTTCAAAGTGCTCCATAAAAGCGTTAGCTAAGATTGCTGAGATTGGTGAACCCATTGGTAACCCGTCTATTTGTCTGTACAGTTCCTCCCTAAAGGTGAAGAACGTTGCATTAACGCATAAACGTACCAACGAGACAATATCCCCCACCCCCAGCGTCGTTCTTTGGTGCAACGTGGGGTCCTCTTCTAATCGAGCCGCGACGACCTCTAAGGTTTTATTAATAGGGACATTTGTGAATAATGCGGTCACGTCGTAACTGACCATACCTTCCTCTTCAGTCATCTCCACCCCCCTCAGCACATCCACAAAATGCTTGGAGTTTTTTACATTGTGTTCCGTTTTTCCTACAAGTGGGGCCAGCAGCGTTGATAAGAACTTCGCCAGTCCGTATGTTGGCGACCCTATGAAGTCGACGATGGGTCTGAGTGGGGCGTTCTGCTTATGTATTTTTGGTAGTCCGTAAATTCTTGGGCATCTGTTATTCTTAGGTTTTATACGAAACCAAACGTTCTCCCCCAGTTTTGACTTCAACCGGAAGAGCGCTTGACAAGCTTCCTTTTTTAAGCCATTCATCACCGTAGAAGCCGATTTTTTCTCGATCTTTTCATACGGACCTTCAAAAAGGTGCTGTTTCATCTTGCTAGTATAGTCGTCTTTATCCATTACCACTGTACAATTTCCTTTGTCCGCTCTCATAATGACAATGGAATCGTCAGTGCGCAAGTCTTTCAACGCCTTCCACTCCTCTTTTGTCAAGTTCGACTCATTTTTTGTTCTTCTATACAATACCCCTGCCACCTGGGTTCGTACTATATCGGTTTCTTCTGAAGGTAATTCTCCTAGCGCTGCTTCAACCTGTGGAATGACTTCCAGTGGCGATATGTGCTCTTTCGTGACATTAAAATTGTGTCCCTTTGCCAACAATCGTATCTGTGCCGCCGAAAGCTCCTTAGCTGAGAGATTCTTTACTCCCAAGTTGTTTGTGGTCGGTGGCGGTGGGTGCTGGGCCAAGTTCAACCGGTCAAATTTGGCCACTTGTCTTGTCCTACACAATCTGTCAGTTCGGGTGCGCCAAGTCTCTGCAGTAGTCAATAGAATCTCCATATCTTCCTCTGCCAATATGCTGCGCAAAACCTCAATCATGTGAACCTTTCTTTGTCTAATACCTTTCAATTTCTCACAAATCTCGTGGAATCGTACTTTTAGCAATTTACGTTGGGCATTTTTGACGATATCCTGAAAGGCCTGCCCTCCCGGTGGTGTTTTCAGGTGTAAAGACATTGGGATAATGTGTGCGAGTAAGCAGCGGCGGTTAAAAATCCTATGGTTGGCATAACGCGCCTCCAACTTTGCCTGGTTGATTAGACCTCCGGCGAGTCTCCGGACCGTCAATCCGTAACGTTCACATCACCGAGAGAAGAAGTTTGTGACTGTGGAATTTGAATCCATAAATTGGAATATTCCCAAAAGTAAAATACACACAGTAATAAAATCCAGATAAAACCGGGATATATTTCGGGGGCGACTATTTAACCCCCTTGTTCACCCGCGAAGTACAAAAAGGCAATGTTAAAAATGTTAAAAGCGTTAAGCCATTATAAAACCAGAGTAATCCAATTGGCTCATTAGGATAAGCCAATGGTTGATCGTCACGTAACCACCTCTTCTTCCTCATTACCACGCAATTTAGTCCGTTGACCCTGCCCTCTGGTTAATCTTAATTGAGCTATTAGGGGCTTCCAAATTGCGCTTAAATGAGCAGCATCGGCTCGATTACATACATTCTCCGTTGCGGCAATTAATAATTGCTCGCTTACTCGTCGTTCCCGAAAGTTATTTTGATGTCTTAGTAACACCATCGGTTGATTAAAGTTTACAATATGCCCTGTTGATAGGGCATGCGCGGCAATCGCCGAAGAGGATTGCAGCTGTTCTCGTTCTGCCGCTGACTTGACTATTTTTTGACTTAATCTTCGATGTTCATCACATCTAACCGCTAACGCCCTGAAGATGACTGAAGAGGAAGGTATGGTCAGTTACGACGTGACCGCATTATTCACAAATGTCCCTATTAATAAAACCTTAGAGGTCGTCGCGGCTCGATTAGAAGAGGACCCCACCGTTGCACCAAAGAACGACGCTGGGGTGGGGGATATTGTCTCGTTGGTACGTTTATGCGTTAATGCAACGTTCTTCACCTTTAGGGAGGAACTGTACAGACAAATAGACGGGTTACCAATGGGTTCACCAATCTCAGCAATCTTAGCTAACGCTTTTATGGAGCACTTTGAAAAAGAGGCACTGCAGAGTTTTAGCCATCCCCCAAAAATCTGGCTACGTTACGTGGACGATACTTTCGTAATTTTACGTAATCGAGATAGAGATGCCTTTCTGAACCACCTTAATACAGGTGAGCAATCGATAAATTTCACCTGCGAAGGGGAGTCAGAAGAGCATACCCTCCCCTTCCTGGATTGCCTTGTAAAAAAGGTGGATCCAGGGCGATTAATAACAACAGTTTTTAAAAAGCCTACTCACACAGACCGTTATCTAAACTATGAGTCTGGGCATAGTGTGGAAGTTAAACTAGGAATCGCAAATTCCCTGTTCACAAGAGCAGCACGACTATGTACGGAGGAGGCTGATCGCAAGGCTGAAGAAAGGGAAATCATCTCAACACTGCAAAAAAAACGGGTACCCCAAACATCTCCTGATTAAACAAGCAAAAAAAGTGCGCCTGAGGGAGACAGCACCCCGACTTAACATCCAAACGGAGAGTGCTAGCCAAAATCAACAGGACCGCCCTAAAACCATTGTCATCCCCTATGAACATAATACAAGTGAAGCTATACGACGCATTATGAACCGGGTTGGGATCCGGGTGGTGTTTTCAGCACCAAATAAACTAGGATCGCAGTTAACACGTCTTAAAGACAAACAACCTGTCACTATGATGGAAGACGTGGTTTACCAAATCTGTTGTTCAGAATGTCAAGTGTCGTATATTGGAGAGACATCAAGGGCGTTAGCGGTTAGATGTGATGAACATCGAAGATTAAGTCAAAAAATAGTCAAGTCAGCGGCAGAACGAGAACAGCTGCAATCCTCTTCGGCGATTGCCGCGCATGCCCTATCAACAGGGCATATTGTAAACTTTAATCAACCGATGGTGTTACTAAGACATCAAAATAACTTTCGGGAACGACGAGTAAGCGAGCAATTATTAATTGCCGCAACGGATAATGTATGTAATCGAGCCGATGCTGCTCATTTAAGCGCAATTTGGAAGCCCCTAATAGCTCAATTAAGATTAACCAGAGGGCAGGGTCAACGGACTAAATTGCGTGGTAATGAGGAAGAAGAGGTGGTTACGTGACGATCAACCATTGGCTTATCCTAATGAGCCAATTGGATTACTCTGGTTTTATAATGGCTTAACGCTTTTAACATTTTTAACATTGCCTTTTTGTACTTCGCGGGTGAACAAGGGGGTTAAATAGTCGCCCCCGAAATATATCCCGGTTTTATCTGGATTTTATTACTGTGTGTATTTTACTTTTGGGAATATTCCAATTTATGGATTCAAATTCCACAGTCACAAACTTCTTCTCTCGGTTTTGAAGGAGAGCTCGGATTTCAAAATGAAGTTGATTTTCGTGTTCTACGGCATGCGAACCATTAAATGTATACATGATATTCGGTTGCTTGCTTTTCCTAAGAAGTTATCGCAAGTTATATCTCAAAATTGAAGATAAAGCTCAGTTTAACAACAATGCATAACTTTTGAAGGAGAGCTCGGATTTCAAAATTAAGTTGATTTTCGTGTTCTACGGCATGCGAACCATTAAATGTATACATGATATTCGGTTGCTTGCTTTTCCTAAGAAGTTATCGCAAGTTATATCTCAAAATTGAAGATAAAGCTCAGTTTAACAACAATGCATAACTTTTGAAGGAGAGCTCGGATTTCAAAATGAAGTTGATTTTCGTGTTCTACGGCATGCGAACCATTAAATGTATACATGATATTCGGTTGCTTGCTTTTCCTAAGAAGTTATCGCAAGTTATATCTCAAAATTGAAGATAAAGCTCAGTTTAACAACAATGCATAACTTTTGAAGGAGAGCTCGGATTTCAAAATGAAGTTGATTTTCGTGTTCTACGGCATGCGAACCATTAAATGTATACATGATATTCGGTTGCTTGCTTTTCCTAAGAAGTTATCGCAAGTTATATCTCAAAATTGAAGATAAAGCTCAGTTTAACAACAATGCATAACTTTTGAAGGAGAGCTCGGATTTCAAAATGAAGTTGATTTTCGTGTTCTACGGCATGCGAACCATTAAATGTATACATGATATTCGGTTGCTTGCTTTTCCTAAGAAGTTATCGCAAGTTATATCTCAAAATTGAAGATAAAGCTCAGTTTAACAACAATGCATAACTTTTGAAGGAGAGCTCGGATTTCAAAATTAAGTTGATTTTCGTGTTCTACGGCATGCGAACCATTAAATGTATACATGATATTCGGTTGCTTGCTTTTCCTAAGAAGTTATCGCAAGTTATATCTCAAAATTGAAGATAAAGCTCAGTTTAACAACAATGCATAACTTTTGAAGGAGAGCTCGGATTTCAAAATTAAGTTGATTTTCGTGTTCTACGGCATGCGAACCATTAAATGTATACATGATATTCGGTTGCTTGCTTTTCCTAAGAAGTTATCGCAAGTTATATCTCAAAATTGAAGATAAAGCTCAGTTTAACAACAATGCATAACTTTTGAAGGAGAGCTCGGATTTCAAAATTAAGTTGATTTTCGTGTTCTACGGCATGCGAACCATTAAATGTATACATGATATTCGGTTGCTTGCTTTTCCTAAGAAGTTATCGCAAGTTATATCTCAAAATTGAAGATAAAGCTCAGTTTAACAACAATGCATAACTTTTGAAGGAGAGCTCGGATTTCAAAATGAAGTTGATTTTCGTGTTCTACGGCATGCGAACCATTAAATGTATACATGATATTCGGTTGCTTGCTTTTCCTAAGAAGTTATCGCAAGTTATATCTCAAAATTGAAGATAAAGCTCAGTTTAACAACAATGCATAACTTTTGAAGGAGAGCTCGGATTTCAAAATGAAGTTGATTTTCGTGTTCTACGGCATGCGAACCATTAAATGTATACATGATATTCGGTTGCTTGCTTTTCCTAAGAAGTTATCGCAAGTTATATCTCAAAATTGAAGATAAAGCTCAGTTTAACAACAATGCATAACTTTTGAAGGAGAGCTCGGATTTCAAAATGAAGTTGATTTTCGTGTTCTACGGCATGCGAACCATTAAATGTATACATGATATTCGGTTGCTTGCTTTTCCTAAGAAGTTATCGCAAGTTATATCTCAAAATTGAAGATAAAGCTCAGTTTAACAACAATGCATAACTTTTGAAGGAGAGCTCGGATTTCAAAATGAAGTTGATTTTCGTGTTCTACGGCATGCGAACCATTAAATGTATACATGATATTCGGTTGCTTGCTTTTCCTAAGAAGTTATCGCAAGTTATATCTCAAAATTGAAGATAAAGCTCAGTTTAACAACAATGCATAACTTTTGAAGGAGAGCTCGGATTTCAAAATGAAGTTGATTTTCGTGTTCTACGGCATGCGAACCATTAAATGTATACATGATATTCGGTTGCTTGCTTTTCCTAAGAAGTTATCGCAAGTTATATCTCAAAATTGAAGATAAAGCTCAGTTTAACAACAATGCATAACTTTTGAAGGAGAGCTCGGATTTCAAAATGAAGTTGATTTTCGTGTTCTACGGCATGCGAACCATTAAATGTATACATGATATTCGGTTGCTTGCTTTTCCTAAGAAGTTATCGCAAGTTATATCTCAAAATTGAAGATAAAGCTCAGTTTAACAACAATGCATAACTTTTGAAGGAGAGCTCGGATTTCAAAATGAAGTTGATTTTCGTGTTCTACGGCATGCGAACCATTAAATGTATACATGATATTCGGTTGCTTGCTTTTCCTAAGAAGTTATCGCAAGTTATATCTCAAAATTGAAGATAAAGCTCAGTTTAACAACAATGCATAACTTTTGAAGGAGAGCTCGGATTTCAAAATGAAGTTGATTTTCGTGTTCTACGGCATGCGAACCATTAAATGTATACATGATATTCGGTTGCTTGCTTTTCCTAAGAAGTTATCGCAAGTTATATCTCAAAATTGAAGATAAAGCTCAGTTTAACAACAATGCATAACTTTTGAAGGAGAGCTCGGATTTCAAAATGAAGTTGATTTTCGTGTTCTACGGCATGCGAACCATTAAATGTATACATGATATTCGGTTGCTTGCTTTTCCTAAGAAGTTATCGCAAGTTATATCTCAAAATTGAAGATAAAGCTCAGTTTAACAACAATGCATAACTTTTGAAGGAGAGCTCGGATTTCAAAATGAAGTTGATTTTCGTGTTCTACGGCATGCGAACCATTAAATGTATACATGATATTCGGTTGCTTGCTTTTCCTAAGAAGTTATCGCAAGTTATATCTCAAAATTGAAGATAAAGCTCAGTTTAACAACAATGCATAACTTTTGAAGGAGAGCTCGGATTTCAAAATGAAGTTGATTTTCGTGTTCTACGGCATGCGAACCATTAAATGTATACATGATATTCGGTTGCTTGCTTTTCCTAAGAAGTTATCGCAAGTTATATCTCAAAATTGAAGATAAAGCTCAGTTTAACAACAATGCATAACTTTTGAAGGAGAGCTCGGATTTCAAAATGAAGTTGATTTTCGTGTTCTACGGCATGCGAACCATTAAATGTATACATGATATTCGGTTGCTTGCTTTTCCTAAGAAGTTATCGCAAGTTATATCTCAAAATTGAAGATAAAGCTCAGTTTAACAACAATGCATAACTTTTGAAGGAGAGCTCGGATTTCAAAATGAAGTTGATTTTCGTGTTCTACGGCATGCGAACCATTAAATGTATACATGATATTCGGTTGCTTGCTTTTCCTAAGAAGTTATCGCAAGTTATATCTCAAAATTGAAGATAAAGCTCAGTTTAACAACAATGCATAACTTTTGAAGGAGAGCTCGGATTTCAAAATGAAGTTGATTTTCGTGTTCTACGGCATGCGAACCATTAAATGTATACATGATATTCGGTTGCTTGCTTTTCCTAAGAAGTTATCGCAAGTTATATCTCAAAATTGAAGATAAAGCTCAGTTTAACAACAATGCATAACTTTTGAAGGAGAGCTCGGATTTCAAAATGAAGTTGATTTTCGTGTTCTACGGCATGCGAACCATTAAATGTATACATGATATTCGGTTGCTTGCTTTTCCTAAGAAGTTATCGCAAGTTATATCTCAAAATTGAAGATAAAGCTCAGTTTAACAACAATGCATAACTTTTGAAGGAGAGCTCGGATTTCAAAATGAAGTTGATTTTCGTGTTCTACGGCATGCGAACCATTAAATGTATACATGATATTCGGTTGCTTGCTTTTCCTAAGAAGTTATCGCAAGTTATATCTCAAAATTGAAGATAAAGCTCAGTTTAACAACAATGCATAACTTTTGAAGGAGAGCTCGGATTTCAAAATTAAGTTGATTTTCGTGTTCTACGGCATGCGAACCATTAAATGTATACATGATATTCGGTTGCTTGCTTTTCCTAAGAAGTTATCGCAAGTTATATCTCAAAATTGAAGATAAAGCTCAGTTTAACAACAATGCATAACTTTTGAAGGAGAGCTCGGATTTCAAAATTAAGTTGATTTTCGTGTTCTACGGCATGCGAACCATTAAATGTATACATGATATTCGGTTGCTTGCTTTTCCTAAGAAGTTATCGCAAGTTATATCTCAAATTGAAGATAAAGCTCAGTTTAACAACAATGCATAACTTTTGAAGGAGAGCTCGGATTTCAAAATTAAGTTGATTTTCGTGTTCTACGGCATGCGAACCATTAAATGTATACATGATATTCGGTTGCTTGCTTTTCCTAAGAAGTTATCGCAAGTTATATCTCAAAATTGAAGATAAAGCTCAGTTTAACAACAATGCATAACTTTTGAAGGAGAGCTCGGATTTCAAAATTAAGTTGATTTTCGTGTTCTACGGCATGCGAACCATTAAATGTATACATGATATTCGGTTGCTTGCTTTTCCTAAGAAGTTATCGCAAGTTATATCTCAAAATTGAAGATAAAGCTCAGTTTAACAACAATGCATAACTTTTGAAGGAGAGCTCGGATTTCAAAATTAAGTTGATTTTCGTGTTCTACGGCATGCGAACCATTAAATGTATACATGATATTCGGTTGCTTGCTTTTCCTAAGAAGTTATCGCAAGTTATATCTCAAAATTGAAGATAAAGCTCAGTTTAACAACAATGCATAACTTTTGAAGGAGAGCTCGGATTTCAAAATTAAGTTGATTTTCGTGTTCTACGGCATGCGAACCATTAAATGTATACATGATATTCGGTTGCTTGCTTTTCCTAAGAAGTTATCGCAAGTTATATCTCAAAATTGAAGATAAAGCTCAGTTTAACAACAATGCATAACTTTTGAAGGAGAGCTCGGATTTCAAAATTAAGTTGATTTTCGTGTTCTACGGCATGCGAACCATTAAATGTATACATGATATTCGGTTGCTTGCTTTTCCTAAGAAGTTATCGCAAGTTATATCTCAAAATTGAAGATAAAGCTCAGTTTAACAACAATGCATAACTTTTGAAGGAGAGCTCGGATTTCAAAATTAAGTTGATTTTCGTGTTCTACGGCATGCGAACCATTAAATGTATACATGATATTCGGTTGCTTGCTTTTCCTAAGAAGTTATCGCAAGTTATATCTCAAAATTGAAGATAAAGCTCAGTTTAACAACAATGCATAACTTTTGAAGGAGAGCTCGGATTTCAAAATTAAGTTGATTTTCGTGTTCTACGGCATGCGAACCATTAAATGTATACATGATATTCGGTTGCTTGCTTTTCCTAAGAAGTTATCGCAAGTTATATCTCAAAATTGAAGATAAAGCTCAGTTTAACAACAATGCATAACTTTTGAAGGAGAGCTCGGATTTCAAAATTAAGTTGATTTTCGTGTTCTACGGCATGCGAACCATTAAATGTATACATGATATTCGGTTGCTTGCTTTTCCTAAGAAGTTATCGCAAGTTATATCTCAAAATTGAAGATAAAGCTCAGTTTAACAACAATGCATAACTTTTGAAGGAGAGCTCGGATTCAAAATTAAGTTGATTTTCGTGTTCTACGGCATGCGAACCATTAAATGTATACATGATATTCGGTTGCTTGCTTTTCCTAAGAAGTTATCGCAAGTTATATCTCAAAATTGAAGATAAAGCTCAGTTTAACAACAATGCATAACTTTTGAAGGAGAGCTCGGATTTCAAAATTAAGTTGATTTTCGTGTTCTACGGCATGCGAACCATTAAATGTATACATGATATTCGGTTGCTTGCTTTTCCTAAGAAGTTATCGCAAGTTATATCTCAAAATTGAAGATAAAGCTCAGTTTAACAACAATGCATAACTTTTGAAGGAGAGCTCGGATTTCAAAATTAAGTTGATTTTCGTGTTCTACGGCATGCGAACCATTAAATGTATACATGATATTCGGTTGCTTGCTTTTCCTAAGAAGTTATCGCAAGTTATATCTCAAAATTGAAGATAAAGCTCAGTTTAACAACAATGCATAACTTTTGAAGGAGAGCTCGGATTTCAAAATTAAGTTGATTTTCGTGTTCTACGGCATGCGAACCATTAAATGTATACATGATATTCGGTTGCTTGCTTTTCCTAAGAAGTTATCGCAAGTTATATCTCAAAATTGAAGATAAAGCTCAGTTTAACAACAATGCATAACTTTTGAAGGAGAGCTCGGATTTCAAAATTAAGTTGATTTTCGTGTTCTACGGCATGCGAACCATTAAATGTATACATGATATTCGGTTGCTTGCTTTTCCTAAGAAGTTATCGCAAGTTATATCTCAAAATTGAAGATAAAGCTCAGTTTAACAACAATGCATAACTTTTGAAGGAGAGCTCGGATTTCAAAATTAAGTTGATTTTCGTGTTCTACGGCATGCGAACCATTAAATGTATACATGATATTCGGTTGCTTGCTTTTCCTAAGAAGTTATCGCAAGTTATATCTCAAAATTGAAGATAAAGCTCAGTTTAACAACAATGCATAACTTTTGAAGGAGAGCTCGGATTTCAAAATTAAGTTGATTTTCGTGTTCTACGGCATGCGAACCATTAAATGTATACATGATATTCGGTTGCTTGCTTTTCCTAAGAAGTTATCGCAAGTTATATCTCAAAATTGAAGATAAAGCTCAGTTTAACAACAATGCATAACTTTTGAAGGAGAGCTCGGATTTCAAAATTAAGTTGATTTTCGTGTTCTACGGCATGCGAACCATTAAATGTATACATGATATTCGGTTGCTTGCTTTTCCTAAGAAGTTATCGCAAGTTATATCTCAAAATTGAAGATAAAGCTCAGTTTAACAACAATGCATAACTTTTGAAGGAGAGCTCGGATTTCAAAATTAAGTTGATTTTCGTGTTCTACGGCATGCGAACCATTAAATGTATACATGATATTCGGTTGCTTGCTTTTCCTAAGAAGTTATCGCAAGTTATATCTCAAAATTGAAGATAAAGCTCAGTTTAACAACAATGCATAACTTTTGAAGGAGAGCTCGGATTTCAAAATTAAGTTGATTTTCGTGTTCTACGGCATGCGAACCATTAAATGTATACATGATATTCGGTTGCTTGCTTTTCCTAAGAAGTTATCGCAAGTTATATCTCAAAATTGAAGATAAAGCTCAGTTTAACAACAATGCATAACTTTTGAAGGAGAGCTCGGATTTCAAAATGAAGTTGATTTTCGTGTTCTACGGCATGCGAACCATTAAATGTATACATGATATTCGGTTGCTTGCTTTTCCTAAGAAGTTATCGCAAGTTATATCTCAAAATTGAAGATAAAGCTCAGTTTAACAACAATGCATAACTTTTGAAGGAGAGCTCGGATTTCAAAATTAAGTTGATTTTCGTGTTCTACGGCATGCGAACCATTAATGTATACATGATATTCGGTTGCTTGCTTTTCCTAAGAAGTTATCGCAAGTTATATCTCAAAATTGAAGATAAAGCTCAGTTTAACAACAATGCATAACTTTTGAAGGAGAGCTCGGATTTCAAAATTAAGTTGATTTTCGTGTTCTACGGCATGCGAACCATTAAATGTATACATGATATTCGGTTGCTTGCTTTTCCTAAGAAGTTATCGCAAGTTATATCTCAAAATTGAAGATAAAGCTCAGTTTAACAACAATGCATAACTTTTGAAGGAGAGCTCGGATTTCAAAATTAAGTTGATTTTCGTGTTCTACGGCATGCGAACCATTAAATGTATACATGATATTCGGTTGCTTGCTTTTCCTAAGAAGTTATCGCAAGTTATATCTCAAAATTGAAGATAAAGCTCAGTTTAACAACAATGCATAACTTTTGAAGGAGAGCTCGGATTTCAAAATGAAGTTGATTTTCGTGTTCTACGGCATGCGAACCATTAAATGTATACATGATATTCGGTTGCTTGCTTTTCCTAAGAAGTTATCGCAAGTTATATCTCAAAATTGAAGATAAAGCTCAGTTTAACAACAATGCATAACTTTTGAAGGAGAGCTCGGATTTCAAAATTAAGTTGATTTTCGTGTTCTACGGCATGCGAACCATTAAATGTATACATGATATTCGGTTGCTTGCTTTTCCTAAGAAGTTATCGCAAGTTATATCTCAAAATTGAAGATAAAGCTCAGTTTAACAACAATGCATAACTTTTGAAGGAGAGCTCGGATTTCAAAATGAAGTTGATTTTCGTGTTCTACGGCATGCGAACCATTAAATGTATACATGATATTCGGTTGCTTGCTTTTCCTAAGAAGTTATCGCAAGTTATATCTCAAAATTGAAGATAAAGCTCAGTTTAACAACAATGCATAACTTTTGAAGGAGAGCTCGGATTTCAAAATGAAGTTGATTTTCGTGTTCTACGGCATGCGAACCATTAAATGTATACATGATATTCGGTTGCTTGCTTTTCCTAAGAAGTTATCGCAAGTTATATCTCAAAATTGAAGATAAAGCTCAGTTTAACAACAATGCATAACTTTTGAAGGAGAGCTCGGATTTCAAAATGAAGTTGATTTTCGTGTTCTACGGCATGCGAACCATTAAATGTATACATGATATTCGGTTGCTTGCTTTTCCTAAGAAGTTATCGCAAGTTATATCTCAAAATTGAAGATAAAGCTCAGTTTAACAACAATGCATAACTTTTGAAGGAGAGCTCGGATTTCAAAATGAAGTTGATTTTCGTGTTCTACGGCATGCGAACCATTAAATGTATACATGATATTCGTTGCTTGCTTTTCCTAAGAAGTTATCGCAAGTTATATCTCAAAATTGAAGATAAAGCTCAGTTTAACAACAATGCATAACTTTTGAAGGAGAGCTCGGATTTCAAAATGAAGTTGATTTTCGTGTTCTACGGCATGCGAACCATTAAATGTATACATGATATTCGGTTGCTTGCTTTTCCTAAGAAGTTATCGCAAGTTATATCTCAAAATTGAAGATAAAGCTCAGTTTAACAACAATGCATAACTTTTGAAGGAGAGCTCGGATTTCAAAATGAAGTTGATTTTCGTGTTCTACGGCATGCGAACCATTAAATGTATACATGATATTCGGTTGCTTGCTTTTCCTAAGAAGTTATCGCAAGTTATATCTCAAAATTGAAGATAAAGCTCAGTTTAACAACAATGCATAACTTTTGAAGGAGAGCTCGGATTTCAAAATGAAGTTGATTTTCGTGTTCTACGGCATGCGAACCATTAAATGTATACATGATATTCGGTTGCTTGCTTTTCCTAAGAAGTTATCGCAAGTTATATCTCAAAATTGAAGATAAAGCTCAGTTTAACAACAATGCATAACTTTTGAAGGAGAGCTCGGATTTCAAAATGAAGTTGATTTTCGTGTTCTACGGCATGCGAACCATTAAATGTATACATGATATTCGGTTGCTTGCTTTTCCTAAGAAGTTATCGCAAGTTATATCTCAAAATTGAAGATAAAGCTCAGTTTAACAACAATGCATAACTTTTGAAGGAGAGCTCGGATTTCAAAATGAAGTTGATTTTCGTGTTCTACGGCATGCGAACCATTAAATGTATACATGATATTCGGTTGCTTGCTTTTCCTAAGAAGTTATCGCAAGTTATATCTCAAAATTGAAGATAAAGCTCAGTTTAACAACAATGCATAACTTTTGAAGGAGAGCTCGGATTTCAAAATGAAGTTGATTTTCGTGTTCTACGGCATGCGAACCATTAAATGTATACATGATATTCGGTTGCTTGCTTTTCCTAAGAAGTTATCGCAAGTTATATCTCAAAATTGAAGATAAAGCTCAGTTTAACAACAATGCATAACTTTTGAAGGAGAGCTCGGATTTCAAAATGAAGTTGATTTTCGTGTTCTACGGCATGCGAACCATTAAATGTATACATGATATTCGGTTGCTTGCTTTTCCTAAGAAGTTATCGCAAGTTATATCTCAAAATTGAAGATAAAGCTCAGTTTAACAACAATGCATAACTTTTGAAGGAGAGCTCGGATTTCAAAATGAAGTTGATTTTCGTGTTCTACGGCATGCGAACCATTAAATGTATACATGATATTCGGTTGCTTGCTTTTCCTAAGAAGTTATCGCAAGTTATATCTCAAAATTGAAGATAAAGCTCAGTTTAACAACAATGCATAACTTTTGAAGGAGAGCTCGGATTTCAAAATGAAGTTGATTTTCGTGTTCTACGGCATGCGAACCATTAAATGTATACATGATATTCGGTTGCTTGCTTTTCCTAAGAAGTTATCGCAAGTTATATCTCAAAATTGAAGATAAAGCTCAGTTTAACAACAATGCATAACTTTTGAAGGAGAGCTCGGATTTCAAAATGAAGTTGATTTTCGTGTTCTACGGCATGCGAACCATTAAATGTATACATGATATTCGGTTGCTTGCTTTTCCTAAGAAGTTATCGCAAGTTATATCTCAAAATTGAAGATAAAGCTCAGTTTAACAACAATGCATAACTTTTGAAGGAGAGCTCGGATTTCAAAATGAAGTTGATTTTCGTGTTCTACGGCATGCGAACCATTAAATGTATACATGATATTCGGTTGCTTGCTTTTCCTAAGAAGTTATCGCAAGTTATATCTCAAAATTGAAGATAAAGCTCAGTTTAACAACAATGCATAACTTTTGAAGGAGAGCTCGGATTTCAAAATGAAGTTGATTTTCGTGTTCTACGGCATGCGAACCATTAAATGTATACATGATATTCGGTTGCTTGCTTTTCCTAAGAAGTTATCGCAAGTTATATCTCAAAATTGAAGATAAAGCTCAGTTTAACAACAATGCATAACTTTTGAAGGAGAGCTCGGATTTCAAAATGAAGTTGATTTTCGTGTTCTACGGCATGCGAACCATTAAATGTATACATGATATTCGGTTGCTTGCTTTTCCTAAGAAGTTATCGCAAGTTATATCTCAAAATTGAAGATAAAGCTCAGTTTAACAACAATGCATAACTTTTGAAGGAGAGCTCGGATTTCAAAATGAAGTTGATTTTCGTGTTCTACGGCATGCGAACCATTAAATGTATACATGATATTCGGTTGCTTGCTTTTCCTAAGAAGTTATCGCAAGTTATATCTCAAAATTGAAGATAAAGCTCAGTTTAACAACAATGCATAACTTTTGAAGGAGAGCTCGGATTTCAAAATGAAGTTGATTTTCGTGTTCTACGGCATGCGAACCATTAAATGTATACATGATATTCGGTTGCTTGCTTTTCCTAAGAAGTTATCGCAAGTTATATCTCAAAATTGAAGATAAAGCTCAGTTTAACAACAATGCATAACTTTTGAAGGAGAGCTCGGATTTCAAAATGAAGTTGATTTTCGTGTTCTACGGCATGCGAACCATTAAATGTATACATGATATTCGGTTGCTTGCTTTTCCTAAGAAGTTATCGCAAGTTATATCTCAAAATTGAAGATAAAGCTCAGTTTAACAACAATGCATAACTTTTGAAGGAGAGCTCGGATTTCAAAATGAAGTTGATTTTCGTGTTCTACGGCATGCGAACCATTAAATGTATACATGATATTCGGTTGCTTGCTTTTCCTAAGAAGTTATCGCAAGTTATATCTCAAAATTGAAGATAAAGCTCAGTTTAACAACAATGCATAACTTTTGAAGGAGAGCTCGGATTTCAAAATGAAGTTGATTTTCGTGTTCTACGGCATGCGAACCATTAAATGTATACATGATATTCGGTTGCTTGCTTTTCCTAAGAAGTTATCGCAAGTTATATCTCAAAATTGAAGATAAAGCTCAGTTTAACAACAATGCATAACTTTTGAAGGAGAGCTCGGATTTCAAAATGAAGTTGATTTTCGTGTTCTACGGCATGCGAACCATTAAATGTATACATGATATTCGGTTGCTTGCTTTTCCTAAGAAGTTATCGCAAGTTATATCTCAAAATTGAAGATAAAGCTCAGTTTAACAACAATGCATAACTTTTGAAGGAGAGCTCGGATTCAAAATGAAGTTGATTTTCGTGTTCTACGGCATGCGAACCATTAAATGTATACATGATATTCGGTTGCTTGCTTTTCCTAAGAAGTTATCGCAAGTTATATCTCAAAATTGAAGATAAAGCTCAGTTTAACAACAATGCATAACTTTTGAAGGAGAGCTCGGATTTCAAAATGAAGTTGATTTTCGTGTTCTAACGGCATGCGAACCATTAAATGTATACATGATATTCGGTTGCTTGCTTTTCCTAAGAAGTTATCGCAAGTTATATCTCAAAATTGAAGATAAAGCTCAGTTTAACAACAATGCATAACTTTTGAAGGAGAGCTCGGATTTCAAAATGAAGTTGATTTTCGTGTTCTACGGCATGCGAACCATTAAATGTATACATGATATTCGGTTGCTTGCTTTTCCTAAGAAGTTATCGCAAGTTATATCTCAAAATTGAAGATAAAGCTCAGTTTAACAACAATGCATAACTTTTGAAGGAGAGCTCGGATTTCAAA
>JAUCBL010000997.1:10000-15000 GCA_033807585.1 Hydrophis major | reverse complement strand
GGTTAGGGTTAGGGTTAGGGTTAGGGTTAGGGTTAGGGTTAGGGTTAGGGTTAGGGTTAGGGTTAGGGTTAGGTTAGGGTTAGGGTTAGGGTTAGGGTTAGGGTTAGGGTTAGGGTTAGGGTTAGGGTTAGGGTTAGGGTTAGGGTTAGGGTAAGGGTTAGGGTTATACATTAAATGTATAACTTTTGAAGAAGAGCTCGGATTTCAAAATTAAATTGATTTTCGTGTTCTACGGCATGCTAAACATTAAGTGTATACATGATATTCGGTTGCTTGCTTTTCCTGAGAAGTTATCACAAGGTATATCTCAAAATTGAAGATAAAACTCAGTTTAACAATGCATAACTTTTGAAGAAGAGCTCAGATTTCAAAATTAAGTTGATTTTTGTGTTCTACGGGATGCGAAACATTAAATGTATACATGATATTCGGTTGCTTGCTTTTCCTAAGAAGTAATCGCAAGGTATATCTCAAAATTGAAGATAAAACTCAGTTTAACAATGCATAACTTTTGAAGAAGAGCTCGGATTTCAAAATTAAGTTGATTTTTGTGTTCTACGGCATGTGAAACATTAAATGTATACATGACATTCGGTTGCTTGCTTTTCCTAAGAAGTTATCGCAAGGTATATCTCAAAATTGAAGATAAAACTCAGGTTAGGGTTAGTGTTAGTGTGAGTGTTAGTGTTAGTGTTAGGGTTAGGGTTAGGGTTAGGGTTAGGGTTAGGGTTAGGGTTAGGGTTAGGGTTAGGGTTAGGGTTAGGGTTAGGGTTAGGGTTAAGGTTAGGTTAGGGTTAGGGTTAGGGTTAGGGTTAGGGTTAGGGTTAGGGTTAGGGTTAGGGTTAGGGTTAGGGTTAGGGTTAGGGTTAGGGTTAGGGTTAGGGTTATACATTAAATGTATAACTTTTGAAAAAGAGCTCGGATTAAAAAATTAAGTTGATTTTCGTGTTCTACGGCATGCTAAACATTCAATGTATACATGATATTCGGTTGCTTGCTTTTCCTGAGAAGTTATCACAAGGTATATCTCAAAATTGAAGATAAAACTCAGTTTAACAATGCATAACTTTTGAAGAAGACCTCGGATTTCAAAATTAAGTTGATTTTTGTGTTCTACGGGATGCGAAACATTAAATGTATACATGATATTCGGTTGCTTGCTTTTCCTAAGAAGTAATCGCAAGGTATATCTCAAAATTGAAGATAAAACTCAGTTTAACAATGCATAACTTTTGAAGAAGAGCTCGGATTTCAAAATTAAGTTGATTTTTGTGTTCTACGGCATGTGAAACATTAAATGTATACATGATATTCGGTTGCTTGCTTTTCCTAAGAAGTTATCGCAAGGAATATCTCAAAATTGAAGATGAAACTCAGGTTAGGGTTAGGGTTAGTGTTAGGGTTAGTGTTAGGGTTAGTGTTAGTGTTAGGGTTAGGGTTAGGGTTAGGGTTAGGGTTAGGGTTAGGGTTAGGGTTAGGGTTAGGGTTAGGGTTAGGGTTAGGGTTAGGGTTAGGGTAAGGGTTAGGGTTATGGTTAGGGTTAGGGTTAGGGTTAGGGTTAGGGTTAGGGTTAGGGTTAGGGTTAGGGTTAGGGTTAGGTTAGGGTTAGGGTTAGGGTTAGGGTTAGGGTTAGGGTTAGGGTTAGGGTTAGGGTTAGGGTTAGGGTTAGGGTTAGGTTAGGGTTAGGGTTAGGGTTAGGGTTAGGGTTAGGGTTAGGGTTAGGGTTAGGGTTAGGGTTAGGGTTAGGGTTAGGGTTAGGGTTAGGGTTAGGGTTAGGGTTAGGGTTAGGGTTAGGGTTAGCTTAGGGTTAGGGTTAGGGTTAGGGTTAGGGTTAGGGTTAGGGTTAGGGTTAGGGTTAGGGTTAGGGTTAGGGTTAGGGTTATACATTAAATGTATAACTTTTGAAGAAGAGCTCGGATTTCAAAATTAAGTTGATTTTCGTGTTCTACGGCATGCGAAACATTAAATGTATACATGATATTCGGTTGCTTGCTTTTCCTAAGAAGTTATAACAAGGTATATCTCAAAATTGAAGAAAAAACTCAGTTTAGCAACAATGCATAACTTTTTAAGAAGAGCTCGGATTTCAAAATTAAGTTGATTTTTGTGTTCTACGGGATGCGAAACATTAAATGTATACATGATATTCGGTTGCTTGCTTTTCCTAAGAAGTTATCGCAAGGAATATCTCAAAATTGAAGATAAAACTCAGGTTAGGGTTAGGGTTAGTGTTAGGGTTAGTGTTAGGGTTAGTGTTAGTGTTAGTGTTAGGGTTAGGGTTAGGGTTAGGGTTAGGGTTAGGGTTAGGGTTAGGGTTAGGGTTAGGGTTAGGATTAGGGTTAGGGTTAGGGTTAGGGTTAGGGTAAGGGTTAGGGTTAGGGTTAGGGTTAGGGTTAGGGTTAGGGCTAGGGTTAGGGTTAGGGTTAGGGTTAGCGTTAGGGTTAGGTTAGGGTTAGGGTTAGGGTTAGGGTTAGGGTTAGGGTTAGGGTTAGGGTTAGGGTTAGGGTTAGGGTTAGGGTTAGGGTTAGGGTTAGGGTTAGGGTTAGGGTTAGGGTTAGGGTTAGGGTTAGGGTTAGCTTAGGGTTAGGGTTAGGGTTAGGGTTAGGGTTAGGGTTAGGGTTAGGGTTAGGGTTAGGGTTAGGGTTAGGGTTAGGGTTATACATTAAATGTATAACTTTTGAAGAAGAGCTCGGATTTCAAAATTAAGTTGATTTTCGTGTTCTACGGCATGCGAAACATTAAATATATACATGATATTCGGTTGCTTGCTTTTCCTAAGAAGTTATAACAAGGTATATCTCAAAATTGAAGATAAAACTCAGTTTAGCAACAATGCATAACTTTTGAAGAAGAGCTTGGATTTCAAAATTAAGTTGATTTTTGTGTTCTACGGGATGCGAAACATTAAATGTATACATGATATTCGGTTGCTTGCTTTTCCTAAGAAGTTATCGCAAGGAATATCTCAAAATTGAAGATAAAACTCAGGTTAGGGTTAGGGTTAGTGTTAGGGTTAGTGTTAGGGTTAGTGTTAGTGTTAGGGTTAGGGTTAGGGTTAGGGTTAGGGTTAGGATTAGGGTTAGGGTTAGGGTTAGGGTTAGGGTAAGGGTTATGGTTAGGGTTAGGGTTAGGGTTAGGGCTAGGGTTAGGGTTAGGGTTAGGGTTCGGGTTAGGGTTAGGGTTAGGTTAGGGTTAGGGTTAGGGTTAGGGTTAGGGTTAGGGTTAGGGTTAGGGTTAGGGTTAGGGTTAGGGTTAGGGTTAGGGTTAGGGTTAGGGTTAGGGTTAGGGTTAGGGTTAGGGTTAGGGTTAGCTTAGGGTTAGGGTTAGGGTTAGGGTTAGGGTTAGGGTTAGGGTTAGGGTTAGGGTTAGGGTTAGGGTTAGGGTTATACATTAAATGTATAACTTTTGAAGAAGAGCTCGGATTTCAAAATTAAGTTGATTTTCGTGTTCTACGGCATGCGAAATATTAAATATATACATGATATTCGGTTGCTTGCTTTTCCTAAGAAGTTATAACAAGGTATATCTCAAAATTGAAGATAAAACTCAGTTTAGCAACAATGCATAACTTTTGAAGAAGAGCTTGGATTTCAATATTAAGTTGATTTTTGTGTTCTACGGGATGCGAAACATTAAATGTATACATGATATTCGGTTGCTTGCTTTTCCTAAGAAGTTATCGCAAGGTATATCTCAAAATTGAAGATAAAACTCAGGTTAGGGTTAGGGTTAGTGTTAGGGTTAGGGTTAGGGTTAGGGTTAGGGTTAGGGTTAGGGTTAGGGTTAGGGTTAGGGTTAGGGTTAGGGTTAGGGCTAGGGTTAGGGTTAGGGTTAGGGTTAGGGTTAGGTTAGGGTTAGGGTTAGGGTTAGGGTTAGGGTTAGGGTTAGGGTTAGGGTTAGGGTTAGGGTAAGGGTTAGGGTTATACATTAAATGTATAACTTTTGAAGAAGAGCTCGGATTTCAAAATTAAGTTGATTTTCGTGTTCTACGGCATGCTAAACATTAAGTGTATACATGATATTCGGTTGCTTGCTTTTCCTGAGAAGTTATCACAAGGTATATCTCAAAATTGAAGATAAAACTCAGTTTAACAATGCATAACTTTTGAAGAAGAGCTCAGATTTCAAAATTAAGTTGATTTTTGTGTTCTACGGGATGCGAAACATTAAATGTATACATGATATTCGGTTGCTTGCTTTTCCTAAGAAGTAATCGCAAGGTATATCTCAAAATTGAAGATAAAACTCAGTTTAACAATGCATAACTTTTGAAGAAGAGCTCGGATTTCAAAATTAAGTTGATTTTTGTGTTCTACGGCATGTGAAACATTAAATGTATACATGACATTCGGTTGCTTGCTTTTCCTAAGAAGTTATCGCAAGGTATATCTCAAAATTGAAGATAAAACTCAGGTTAGGGTTAGTGTTAGTGTGAGTGTTAGTGTTAGTGTTAGGGTTAGGGTTAGGGTTAGGGTTAGGGTTAGGGTTAGGGTTAGGGTTAGGGTTAGGGTTAGGGTTAGGGTTAAGGTTAGGTTAGGGTTAGGGTTAGGGTTAGGGTTAGGGTTAGGGTTAGGGTTAGGGTTAGGGTTAGGGTTAGGGTTAGGGTTAGGGTTAGGGTTAGGGTTAGGGTTAGGGTTATACATTAAATGTATAACTTTTGAAAAAGAGCTCGGATTAAAAAATTAAGTTGATTTTCGTGTTCTACGGCATGCTAAACATTCAATGTATACATGATATTCGGTTGCTTGCTTTTCCTGAGAAGTTATCACAAGGTATATCTCAAAATTGAAGATAAAACTCAGTTTAACAATGCATAACTTTTGAAGAAGACCTCGGATTTCAAAATTAAGTTGATTTTTGTGTTCTACGGGATGCGAAACATTAAATGTATACATGATATTCGGTTGCTTGCTTTTCCTAAGAAGTTATCGCAAGGTATATCTCAAAATTGAAGAAAAAACTCAGTTTAGCAACAATGCATAACTTTTGAAGAAGAGCTC
>JAUCBL010000997.1:0-5000 GCA_033807585.1 Hydrophis major | reverse complement strand
GTTAGTGTTAGTGTTAGTGTTAGTGTTAGTGTTAGGGTTAGGGTTAGGGTTAGGGTTAGGGTTAGGGTTAGGGTTAGGGTTAGGTTAGGGTTAGGGTTAGGGTTAGGGTTAGGGTTAGGGTTAGGGTTAGGGTTAGGGTTAGGGTTAGGGTTAGTGTTAGGGTTAGGGTTAGGGTTAGGGTTAGGGTTAGGGTTAGGGTTAGGGTTATACATTAAATGTATAACTTTTGAAAAAGAGCTCGGATTAAAAAATTAAGTTGATTTTCGTGTTCTACGGCATGCTAAACATTCAATGTATACATGATATTCGGTTGCTTGCTTTTCCTGAGAAGTTATCACAAGGTATATCTCAAAATTGAAGATAAAACTCAGTTTAACAATGCATAACTTTTGAAGAAGACCTCGGATTTCAAAATTAAGTTGATTTTTGTGTTCTATGGGATGCGAAACATTAAATATATACATGATATTCGGTTGCTTGCTTTTCCTGAGAAGTTATCACAAGGTATATCTCAAAATTGAAGATAAAACTCAGTTTAACAATGCATAACTTTTGAAGAAGTGCTCGGATTTCAAAATTAAGTTGATTTTTGTGTTCTACGGGATGCGAAACATTAAATGTATACATGATATTCAGTTGCTTGCTTTTCCTAAGAAGTTATCACAAGGTATATCTCAAAATTGAAGAAAAAACTCAGTTTAGCAACAATGCATAACTTTTTAAGAAGAGCTCGGATTTCAAAATTAAGTTGATTTTTGTGTTCTACGGGATGCGAAACATTAAATGTATACATGATATTCGGTTGCTTGCTTTTCCTAAGAAGTTATCGCAAGGAATATCTCAAAATTGAAGATAAAACTCAGGTTAGGGTTAGGGTTAGTGTTAGGGTTAGTGTTAGGGTTAGTGTTAGGGTTAGGGTTAGGGTTAGGGTTAGGGTTAGGGTTAGGGTTAGGGTTAGGGTAAGGGTTAGGGTTAGGGTTAGGGTTAGGGTTAGGGTTAGGGTTAGGGCTAGGGTTAGGGTTAGGGTTAGGGTTAGGGTTAGGGTTAGGGTTAGGGTTATACATTAAATGTATAACTTTTGAAAAAGAGCTCGGATTAAAAAATTAAGTTGATTTTCGTGTTGTACGGCATGCTAAACATTCAATGTATACATGATATTCGGTTGCTTGCTTTTCCTGAGAAGTTATCACAAGGTATATGTCAAAATTGAAGATAAAACTCAGTTTAACAATGCATAACTTTTGAAGAAGACCTCGGATTTCAAAATTAAGTTGATTTTTGTGTTCTATGGGATGCGAAACATTAAATATATACATGATATTCGGTTGCTTGCTTTTCCTGAGAAGTTATCACAAGGTATATCTCAAAATTGAAGATAAAACTCAGTTTAACAATGCATAACTTTTGAAGAAGTGCTCGGATTTCAAAATTAAGTTGATTTTTGTGTTCTACGGGATGCGAAACATTAAATGTATACATGATATTCGGTTGCTTGCTTTTCCTAAGAAGTTATCGCAAGGTATATCTCAAAATTGAAGAAAAAACTCAGTTTAGCAACAATGCATAACTTTTTAAGAAGAGCTCGGATTTCAAAATTAAGTTGATTTTTGTGTTCTACGGGATGCGAAACATTAAATGTATACATGATATTCGGTTGCTTGCTTTTCCTAAGAAGTTATCGCAAGGAATATCTCAAAATTGAAGATAAAACTCAGGTTAGGGTTAGGGTTAGTGTTAGGGTTAGTGTTAGGGTTAGTGTTAGTGTTAGGGTTAGGGTTAGGGTTAGGGTTAGGGTTAGGGTTAGGGTTAGGGTTAGGGTTAGGGTTAGGGTAAGGGTTAGGGTTAGGGTTAGGGTTAGGGTTAGGGTTAGGGTTAGGGCTAGGGTTAGGGTTAGGGTTAGGGTTAGGGTTAGGGTTAGGGTTATACATTAAATGTATAACTTTTGAAAAAGAGCTCGGATTAAAAAATTAAGTTGATTTTCGTGTTGTACGGCATGCTAAACATTCAATGTATACATGATATTCGGTTGCTTGCTTTTCCTGAGAAGTTATCACAAGGTATATCTCAAAATTGAAGATAAAACTCAGTTTAACAATGCATAACTTTTGAAGAAGTGCTCGGATTTCAAAATTAAGTTGATTTTTGTGTTCTACGGGATGCGAAACATTAAATGTATACATGATATTCAGTTGCTTGCTTTTCCTAAGAAGTTATCACAAGGTATATCTCAAAATTGAAGAAAAAACTCAGTTTAGCAACAATGCATAACTTTTTAAGAAGAGCTCGGATTTCAAAATTAAGTTGATTTTTGTGTTCTACGGGATGCGAAACATTAAATGTATACATGATATTCGGTTGCTTGCTTTTCCTAAGAAGTTATCGCAAGGAATATCTCAAAATTGAAGATAAAACTCAGGTTAGGGTTAGGGTTAGTGTTAGGGTTAGTGTTAGGGTTAGTGTTAGTGTTAGGGTTAGGGTTAGGGTTAGGGTTAGGGTTAGGGTTAGGGTTAGGGTTAGGGTTAGGGTAAGGGTTAGGGTTAGGGTTAGGGTTAGGGTTAGGGTTAGGGTTAGGGCTAGGGTTAGGGTTAGGGTTAGGGTTAGGGTTAGGGTTAGGGTTATACATTAAATGTATAACTTTTGAAAAAGAGCTCGGATTAAAAAATTAAGTTGATTTTCGTGTTGTACGGCATGCTAAACATTCAATGTATACATGATATTCGGTTGCTTGCTTTTCCTGAGAAGTTATCACAAGGTATATCTCAAAATTGAAGATAAAACTCAGTTTAACAATGCATAACTTTTGAAGAAGTGCTCGGATTTCAAAATTAAGTTGATTTTTGTGTTCTACGGGATGCGAAACATTAAATGTATACATGATATTCAGTTGCTTGCTTTTCCTAAGAAGTTATCACAAGGTATATCTCAAAATTGAAGAAAAAACTCAGTTTAGCAACAATGCATAACTTTTTAAGAAGAGCTCGGATTTCAAAATTAAGTTGATTTTTGTGTTCTACGGGATGCGAAACATTAAATGTATACATGATATTCGGTTGCTTGCTTTTCCTAAGAAGTTATCGCAAGGAATATCTCAAAATTGAAGATAAAACTCAGGTTAGGGTTAGGGTTAGTGTTAGGGTTAGTGTTAGGGTTAGTGTTAGGGTTAGGGTTAGGGTTAGGGTTAGGGTTAGGGTTAGGGTTAGGGTAAGGGTTAGGGTTAGGGTTAGGGTTAGGGTTAGGGTTAGGGTTAGGGCTAGGGTTAGGGTTAGGGTTAGGGTTAGGGTTAGGGTTAGGGTTAGGGTTATACATTAAATGTATAACTTTTGAAAAAGAGCTCGGATTAAAAAATTAAGTTGATTTTCGTGTTGTACGGCATGCTAAACATTCAATGTATACATGATATTCGGTTGCTTGCTTTTCCTGAGAAGTTATCACAAGGTATATGTCAAAATTGAAGATAAAACTCAGTTTAACAATGCATAACTTTTGAAGAAGACCTCGGATTTCAAAATTAAGTTGATTTTTGTGTTCTATGGGATGCGAAACATTAAATATATACATGATATTCGGTTGCTTGCTTTTCCTGAGAAGTTATCACAAGGTATATCTCAAAATTGAAGATAAAACTCAGTTTAACAATGCATAACTTTTGAAGAAGTGCTCGGATTTCAAAATTAAGTTGATTTTTGTGTTCTACGGGATGCGAAACATTAAATGTATACATGATATTCGGTTGCTTGCTTTTCCTAAGAAGTTATCGCAAGGTATATCTCAAAATTGAAGAAAAAACTCAGTTTAGCAACAATGCATAACTTTTTAAGAAGAGCTCGGATTTCAAAATTAAGTTGATTTTTGTGTTCTACGGGATGCGAAACATTAAATGTATACATGATATTCGGTTGCTTGCTTTTCCTAAGAAGTTAAAGCAAGGAATATCTCAAAATTGAAGATAAAACTCAGGTTAGGGTTAGGGTTAGTGTTAGGGTTAGTGTTAGGGTTAGTGTTAGTGTTAGGGTTAGGGTTAGGGTTAGGGTTAGGGTTAGGGTTAGGGTTAGGGTTAGGGTTAGGGTTAGGGTAAGGGTTAGGGTTAGGGTTAGGGTTAGGGTTAGGGTTAGGGTTAGGGCTAGGGTTAGGGTTAGGGTTAGGGTTAGGGTTAGGGTTAGGGTTATACATTAAATGTATAACTTTTGAAAAAGAGCTCGGATTAAAAAATTAAGTTGATTTTCGTGTTGTACGGCATGCTAAACATTCAATGTATACATGATATTCGGTTGCTTGCTTTTCCTGAGAAGTTATCACAAGGTATATCTCAAAATTGAAGATAAAACTCAGTTTAACAATGCATAACTTTTGAAGAAGACCTCGGATTTCAAAATTAAGTTGATTTTTGTGTTCTATGGGATGCGAAACATTAAATATATACATGATATTCGGTTGCTTGCTTTTCCTGAGAAGTTATCACAAGGTATATCTCAAAATTGAAGATAAAACTCAGTTTAACAATGCATAACTTTTGAAGAAGTGCTCGGATTTCAAAATTAAGTTGATTTTTGTGTTCTACGGGATGCGAAACATTAAATGTATACATGATATTCGGTTGCTTGCTTTTCCTAAGAAGTTATCGCAAGGTATATCTCAAAATTGAAGAAAAAACTCAGGTTAGGGTTAGGGTTAGTGTTAGGGTTAGTGTTAGGGTTAGTGTTAGTGTTAGGGTTAGGGTTAGGGTTAGGGTTAGGGTTAGGGTTAGGGTTAGGGTTAGGGTTAGGGTTAGGGTTAGGGTTAGGGTTAGGGTTAGTGTAAGGGTTAGGGTTATGGTTAGGGTTAGGGTTAGGGTTAGGGCTAGGGTTAGGGTTAGGGTTAGGGTTAGGGTTAGGGTTAGGTTAGGGTTAGGGTTAGGGTTAGGGTTAGGGTTAGGGTTAGGGTTAGGGTTAGGGTTAGGGTTAGGTTAGGGTTAGGGTTAGGGTTAGGGTTAGGGTTAGGGTTAGGGTTAGGGTTAGGGTTAG
>JAUCBL010000994.1:0-25000 GCA_033807585.1 Hydrophis major | reverse complement strand
TAAAATAAAATAAAATAAAATAAAATAAAATAAAATAAAATAGCATTTCCCAACTTAAAGAGATTGCAAAAAAAAACAAAAAAACATTCCCTTTGGAATTTGCAGGCGGCTGGAAAAGCAAAGGCTGAATCAGCCGTCAAAAATGCAGAATTTTTTTCTCTTTTAAGGTTGGGGATGGGACAGTTTTCTGAAAAAGCTGGGGTGTTGTTGGTGGTTTTTTTGTTTTTTTGGGGGGGGGAAGGGGTGGAGGGGGCATTTTATTCACCGGATTTTTCCCCCCCCTCCCCCGGGAATCCACCCTTTCATGCAGGACTTCCAACTCCCAGAATTTCTACCCACCCGCCCGGCTCCCAAGAGGAGGAGGAGGAGGAGGAGGAGGTGGTGGTGGTCCTTGCTTCCGGAGAGACCTCGTCGCCTTGTAGAAACCTCCCGCCTTCCCCAAATCGGGCCCTGAAGCTCCCTCCGTGAGTCCCGTCCCTCCCCCCCAACCCCCAAGTCGTCTGAAATCGTCCGTCCCCCCGTGAATTTCCCCCCCCCAAGCAAACCTGGCCATCCTCCCCTGCAGCCCTAACCTTCTATCCCCGAGCCCCTGCGAAGGGCAATTGCCACCCCCTGCCCACACACACACCCACAGCCCCCCGCCATCCCCGGGTACGGCCATTGGACAATCTCCGCCAACCTCCCTAGCCAGCAGCCAGAGAAGGCCAGTTGGAGCGCAACTATCTTGCTCACCAAAGAATTCCTTCCATTCTCTCGACCTTCCCCAAACCCAATCGCTCCCCAGGGAACGGGGACAAACCAAAAGAAACCCCAGTTGGCTTTAAAAGGATTCCCCTGCCCTTCCACTGGCTGCCGCCACCGCGCTCGATCGTAATAATTCTGCGTCTTTCGTGCTCTCCCTTTCGACCGTCCAGCCTGCTTTTGGACATCCTCAGCCTTGTGAGCAGCCTGTGAGCAGCCACTCATCGGAGCAATCCATCCCCCTCCCGCCCCAAGTGGGATGGAATAGCAGCTCCTTGGTCAAGCAGGGGTAACTTTGCGACTGGCGGACTCTCGGCGACGACTTTGTTGACCTTACGGCTTCAAACACCGAGGACTTCACGACCTCCAAAACGGACAACTCTGCTGCCCGGTGACCTGTTATCCGTGATTGGAGACCGTCGATTTCTATCCAGGCATGAATGTATCGGGGGAGTAATTAGATTCATGGTTCGGATGGGTGAGAGGGTTTCGTGCAAACACGGTGACTGCTTGGATCAGTGTACAAGATCGGGATGGATGGGTCATTTCATTCATCGGTAAAAGGAGGACTTGGGTGAATTGAACTGACCGGTGTGACTAGCGATGCGTGTTCATTCATCGATGAGGCTGATTGTGGCTTAGCAAAGAGGAATTATTGTCATGGATTGATTGGTGTGATATTGGCTATATGGATTAGCCCCAAATGGGTTCATCAAGCAAGTTAATCAACGTTACTATATGCCATGAAACTCGAAAGCAGTGGGCCCCCCCCCAACCTTTTTTGTACCACGGACCGGTACCGACATCACAAAATGATCCACGGACCGGTACCGGCATCAGCACGCACGACCAAGGCAAAGCGAGCCGAGTGACCGGCCAGCCAGCCGTCCCCCGCTTCTCCCCGCCATCTTCAACTCCTCCTTTGTACCTTCTCGCAGTCGATGGGCTTTTCTTAATCTCCTCCTGAGTAACACGAGACTCTACCGCCATCGGGACAGCTCTTCGTTCGAAGCCGCCGTGCCCCCCCCCCCGTTCGACGAAACAAAGGCCGCTTTCCATCCAACCGATGACCGACAAGCTCACCCGGAAGCACTTTCTCAAGCACCGTCGAAACAAGATGGCGGCACCCAAACAAAGTAGGCGGCCCGGTACAAAATGATCCATGGACCGGTACCGTCCGGGGCCCAGTGTTTGGGGACCCCTGCTCTGAAGGATAATGACAATTCCACCAAATGTTTTCTATGTCACAACTACGCTCATCATGGCTGTTTGGGATTAACCAAGCAAACCATTCAATTCCTAGAATCGTCCAGCTATTTTCAATATTTCCGCCACCCCACCCCACCCCGATTTGAAAGAGGCAATACCATAGAAACATAAATAACATCCCTTGACACCACCATAGTAGCATCCCTGGACACTTTTAAAAGAAAGATGAACTAAAAAAAAAAAGACACAGCACAAAAACCGGAACATCCAATAGCTACAAAGCACATCCACACAAAACCAAAACCAAACCCATACATCCAACAAATAGTGACATCCCAATCCTCGTCAGAGAAGCTGTCGAGCAGGAACGGAAGCCTCCAAACGCCATCTTATTTGGACGAGACGACATCAATGACAATGAGGACATCACAATCATCCGCAACATCATCAGTGACCATCAAGCACCAAGCATCTCCCCTGATGAAATACTTGTCGTTTCCCGCATCGGCCCAAGGAGCTCAAAAAACGGAGACGGGCTCGGTGGCCACAAGCTTCTTCAGGGTCATTGGTAAAAACGAATCAAGCAAATGTAAATTCATTTATACTATAAATTCACTCTCGCCCTGACCGAATTGCACCGCAACAATGTCCGCTCCCGTGAACTCTGCCCAGAACTCACAAAACGTCTAGACCACGGAGAGAAGGACCTGTATATTGACGACCGTGCTGACAGGATCAAAAGAAAGTCACACAGCCCACAAGTCAGCATCCAACCCTACCCCAACCAATTCACCATCACCCAAGACTAGGCACGCACGCCCCTAACTACCTCAATTCCAACTCCTGCTGGCCTTCAATGCAGGCTACTCAAGGCAAGAAGCCTCGCGAATAAAATACCTGCATTTTTCCTCTTACTAAAGATGGCTAAATTCGACATTATATATGTCTGTGAAACATGGCTCAACGCATCTCTCCCTGACTCCATTACCACAGTAAGAGACTATCATGTTTACTGATCAGATGTAGAGGAGGTGGTGTTGCTATCTTCTATAAAAAGTCCCTACATCTAAAAAAAACATCCAAGTTACCCAGGAGCTTGCTTTTCCTGAGACCATGGTCTGTGAACTGTCCTTAAATATCACATTTCGATTCTTACGATGTTACAGAGCCCCTGATTATGACATCGAATATGTAAACAAGCTAAATTCACGACTAACATGAGCAACATCTTGCCCATAAACTTTTATCTTTCTTGGGGACTTCAATCGACCTTCACATGAACTGGACCCTAAACGAATGTAAACATTGAACCCATACATGCAACTTCTACAATGCAGTCATAAATCTGGGACGAGAACAACTCGTCAACAACAACACTAGATTTAACAACTGCCTCGATCTCATCTTCTGCAATAGTTTGAATTCAATTTGAAGAAGACAAATTAAAGAACCCTTTTCCAACAGTGACCACAACGTGATTAACTTTTGTCTCAACATACGTCCACACAAAAATCATCAAACTCAAGGTTAATTGCACCAAACTTGATGGCAGGAAATACGACTTCAGCAAGAACAGAGGGGTCAATGTCTGGAATCCTCTACCTGACTCTGTAGTTTCTTCTCCAAACACCAAAAACTTTAACCTTAAGACTGTCTACTATGGACCTCACCCCTTTCCTAAGAGGTTTGTAGGGGGCGTGCATAAGTGCACCAAAGTGCCTACAATCCCTGTCCTAATGTTTATTTATTTTTTCTTATATGTACCCATTTCATGTATTCATAACTATGTTTATACTTATACCGTCCCTGTCCTATTCTTTCTTTTTATTTTTCTTATATGCATCCATGTATTCATAACTATGTTTATACTTATACCGTCCCTGTCCTATTCTTTCTTTTTATTTTTCTTCTATATATCCATAACTATGTTTATACTTATAACATCCCTGTCCCATTGTTTCTTTTTATTTTTCTTATATGTATCCATGTATTCATAACTATGTGTATACTTATACCATCCCTGTCCTATAGTTTCTTTCTATTTTTCTTATAAGCATCCATGTATTCATAACCATGTTTATACTTATACCGTCCCTGTCCTATTCTTTCTTTTTATTTTTCTTATATGTATCCATATATTCATAACTATGTTTATATTTATACCATCCCTGTACTATTGTTTCTTTTATTTTTCTTATATGTATCCATAACCATGTTTATACTTATACCATCCCTGTCCTATTATTTCTTTTTATTTTTCTTATATGTATCCATGTATTCATAACTATGTTTATACTTATACCGTACCTGTCCTATTATTTCTTTTTATTTTCTTATATGTATCCATGTATTCATAACTATGTTTATACTTATACCGTCCCTGTCCTATTCTTTCTTTTTATTTTTCTTATATGTATCCATGTATTCATAACTATGTTTATACTGATACAGTCCCCGTCCTTTTCTTTCTTTTTATTTTTCTTATATGTATCCATGTATTCATAACTATGTTTATACTTATACCGTCCCCGTCCTATTCTTTCTTTTTATTTTTCTTATATGTATCCATGTATTCATAACCATGTTTATACTTATACTGTCCCTGTCCTATTGATTCTTTTATTTTTCTTATATGTATCCATGTATTCATAACTATGTTTATACTGATACAGTCCCCGTCCTTTTCTTTCTTTTTATTTTTCTTATATGTATCCATGTATTCATAACCATGTTTATACTTATACCGTCCCTGTCCTATTATTTCTTTTATTTTTCTTATAGGTATCCATGTATTCATAACCATGTTTATACTTATACCGTCCCTGTCCTATTTTCTTTTTATTTTTCTTTTATGCATCCATGTATTCATAGCCATGTTTATACTTATACCGTCCCTGTCCTATTGTTTCTTTTATTTTTCTTATATGTATCCATGTATCCATAACCATGTTTATACTTATACCGTCCCTGTCCTATTGTTTCTTTTATTTTTCTTATATGTATCCATGTATTCATAATTATGTTTATACTTATACTGTCCCTGTCCTATTGTTTCTTCTATTTTTCTTATATGTATCCATAACCATGTTTATACTTATACCGTCCCTGTCCTATTCTTTCTTTTTATTTTTTTTATATGTATCCATATATTCATAACTATGTGCATACTTATACTGTCCCTGTCCTATTCTTTCTTTTATTTTTCTTATATGTATCCATATATTCATAACTATGTTTATACTTATACCATCCCTGTCCTATTCTTTCTTTTTATTTTTCTTATATGTATCCATAACCATGTTTATACTTATACCGTCCCTGTCCTATTCTTTCTTTTTATTTTTTTTATATGTATCCATATATTCATAACTATGTGCATACTTATACTGTCCCTGTCCTATTCTTTCTTTTTATTTTTCTTATATGTATCCATATATTCATAACTATGTTTATACTTATACCATCCCTGTCCTATTCTTTCTTTTTATTTTTCTTATATGTATCCATGTATTCATAACTATGTTTATACTTATACCGTACCTGTCCTATTATTTCTTTTTATTTTCTTATATGTATCCATGTATTCATAACTATGTTTATACTTATACCGTCCCTGTCCTATTCTTTCTTTTTATTTTTCTTATATGTATCCATAACCATGTTTATACTTATACCGTCCCTGTCCTATTCTTTCTTTTTATTTTTCTTATATGTATCCATATATTCATAACTATGTTTATATTTATACCATCCCTGTCCTATTGTTTCTTTTATTTTTCTTATATGTATCCATAACCATGTTTATACTTATACCATCCCTGTCCTATTATTTCTTTTTATTTTTCTTATATGTATCCATGTATTCATAACTATGTTTATACTTATACCGTCCCTGTCCTATTCTTTCTTTTTATTTTTCTTATATGTATCCATATATTCATAACCATGTTTATACCATCTATTTATACCATCCCTGTCCTATTGTTTCTTTTATTTTTCTTATATGTATCCATAACCATGTTTATACTTATACCGTCCCTGTCCTATTATTTCTTTTATTTTTCTTATATGTATCCATGTATTCATAACCATGTTTATACTTATACCGTCCCTGTCCTATTATTTCTTTTATTTTTCTTATATGTATCCATGTATTCATAACTATGTTTATACTTATACCGTCCCTGTCCTATTATTTCTTTTATTTTTCTTATAGGTATCCATGTATTCATAACCATGTTTATACTTATACCGTACCTGTCCTATTATTTCTTTTTATTTTTCTTATATGTATCCATGTATTCATAACTATGTTTATACTTATACCGTCCCTGTCCTATTCTTTCTTTTTATTTTTCTTATATGTATCCATGTATTCATAACCATGTTTATACTTATACCGTCCCTGTCCTATTCTTTCTTTTTATTTTTCTTCTATATATCCATAACTATGTTTATACTTATAACATCCCTGTCCCATTGTTTCTTTTTATTTTTCTTATATGTATCCATGTATTCATAACTATGTGTATACTTATACCATCCCTGTCCTATAGTTTCTTTCTATTTTTCTTATAAGCATCCATGTATTCATAACCATGTTTATACTTATACCGTCCCTGTCCTATTCTTTCTTTTTATTTTTCTTATATGTATCCATGTATTCATAACTATGTTTATACTTATACCGTCCCTGTCCTATTCTTTCTTTTTATTTTTCTTATATGTATCCATATATTCATAACTATGTTTATATTTATACCATCCCTGTACTATTGTTTCTTTTATTTTTCTTATATGTATCCATAACCATGTTTATACTTATACCATCCCTGTCCTATTATTTCTTTTTATTTTTCTTATATGTATCCATGTATTCATAACTATGTTTATACTTATACCGTACCTGTCCTATTATTTCTTTTTATTTTCTTATATGTATCCATGTATTCATAACTATGTTTATACTTATACCGTCCCTGTCCTATTCTTTCTTTTTATTTTTCTTATATGTATCCATATATTCATAACCATGTTTATACCATCTATTTATACCATCCCTGTCCTATTGTTTTTCTTATATGTATCCATATATTCATAACCATGTTTATACCAACTATTTATACCATCCCTGTCCTATTGTTTCTTTTATTTTTCTTACATGTATCCATAACCATGTTTATACTTATACCGTCCCTGTCCTATTATTTCTTTTATTTTTCTTATATGTATCCATGTATTCATAACCATGTTTATATTTATAAAAATCCCTATCCTATTATTTCTTTTATTTTTCTTATATGTATCCATGTATTCATAACCATGTTTATACTTATACTGTCCCTGTCCTATTGTTTCTTTTATTTTTCTTATATGTATCCATGTATTCATAACTATGTTTATACTTATACTGTCCCTGTCCTATTCTTTCTTTTATTTTTCTTATAGGTATCCATGTATTCATAACTATGTTTATACTTATACCGTCCCTGTCCTATTATTTCTTTTATTTTTCTTATATGTATCCATGTATTCATAACCATGTTTATACTTATACAGTCCCTGTCCTATTCTTTCTTTTTATTTTTCTTATATGTATCCATGTATTCATAACCATATTTTACTTATACCGTCCCTGTCCTATTGTTTCTTTTATTTTTCTTATATGTATCCATGTATTCATAACCATGTTTATACTTATACCGTCCCTGTCCTATTGTTTCTTTTATTTTTCTTATATGTATCCATGTATTCATAACTATGTTTATACTTATACAGTCCCTGTCCTATTATTTCTTTTATTTTTCTTATAGGTATCCATGTATTCATAACTATGTTTATACTTATACTGTCCCTGTCCTTTTCTTTCTTTTATTTTTCTTATATGTATCCATGTATTCATAACCATGTTTATACTTATACCGTCCCGGTCCAATTCTTTCTTTTATTTTTCTTATAGGTATCCATGTATTCATAACTATGTTTATACTTATACAGTCCCCGTCCTATTCTTTCTTTTTATTTTTCTTATATGTATACATGTATTCATAACTATGTTTATACTTATACAGTCCCTGTCCTATTATTTCTTTTATTTTTCTTATAGGTATCCATGTATTCATAACTATGTTTATACTTATACAGTCCCCGTCCTATTCTTTCTTTTTATTTTTCTTATATGTATCCATGTATTAATAACCATGTTTATACTTATACCGTCCCTGTCCTATTATTTCTTTTTATTTTTCTTATATGTATCCATGTATTCATAACTATGTTTATACTTTTACCGTCCCTGTCCTATTATTTCTTTTTATTTTTCTTATAGGTATCCATGTATTCATAACTATGTTTATACTTATAACGTCCCTGTCCTATTATTTCTATTTTATTTTTCTTATATATATCCATGTATTCATAACCATGTTTATACTTATACCATCCCTGTCCTATTCTTTCTTTTTATTTTTCTTATATGTATCCATATATTCATAACTATGTTTATACTTATACCATCCCTGTCCTATTATTGCTTTTATTTTTCTTATATGTATCCATATATTCATAACTATATTGATACTTATACCGTCCCTGACCTATTATTTCTTTTTATTTTTCTTATATGTATCCATGTATTCATGACCATGTTTATACTTATACCGTCCCTGTCCTATTATTTCTTTTTATTTTTCTTATATGTATCCATATATTCATAACTATGTTTATACTTATACCGTCCCCGTCCTATTCTTTCTTTTTATTTTTCTTATATGTATCCATGTATTCATAACTATGTTTATACTGATACAGTCCCCGTCCTTTTCTTTCTTTTTATTTTTCTTATATGTATCCATGTATTCATAACCATGTTTATACTTATACTGTCCCTGTCCTATTGATTCTTTTATTTTTCTTATATGTATCCATGTATTCATAACTATGTTTATACTGATACAGTCCCCGTCCTTTTCTTTCTTTTTATTTTTCTTATATGTATCCATGTATTCATAACCATGTTTATACTTATACCGTCCCTGTCCTATTATTTCTTTTTATTTTTCTTATATGTATCCATGTATTCATAACTATGTTTATACTTATACCGTCCCTGTCCTATTATTTCTATTTTATTTTTCTTATATATATCCATGTATTCATAACCATGTTTATACTTATACCATCCCTGTCCTATTATTTCTTTTATTTTTCTTATAGGTATCCATGTATTCATAACCATGTTTATACTTATACCGTCCCTGTCCTATTTTCTTTTTATTTTTCTTATATGCATCCATGTATTCATAGCCATGTTTATACTTATACCGTCCCTGTCCTATTATTTCTTTTATTTTTCTTATATGTATCCATGTATTCATAACCATGTTTATACTTATACCGTCCCTGTCCTATTCTTTTTTTTATTTTTCTTATATGTATCCATATATTCATAACTATGTTTATACTTATACCGTCCCCGTCCTATTCTTTCTTTTTATTTTTCTTATATGTATCCATGTATTCATAACCATGTTTATACTTATACTGTCCCTGTCCTATTGATTCTTTTATTTTTCTTATATGTATCCATGTATTCATAACTATGTTTATACTGATACAGTCCCCGTCCTTTTCTTTCTTTTTATTTTTCTTATGTGTATCCATGTATTCATAACCATGTTTATACTTATACCGTCCCTGTCCTATTATTTCTTTTATTTTTCTTATAGGTATCCATGTATTCATAACCATGTTTATACTTATACCGTCCCTGTCCTATTGTTTCTTTTATTTTTCTTATATGTATCCATGTATTCATAACTATGTTTATACTAATACCGTCCCTGTCCTATTCTTTCTTTTTATTTTTTTTATATGTATCCATATATTCATAACTATGTGCATACTTATACTGTCCCTGTCCTATTCTTTCTTTTATTTTTCTTATAGGTATCCATGTATTCATAACCATGTTTATACTTATACCGTCCCTGTCCTATTGTTTCTTTTATTTTTCTTATATGTATCCATGTATTCATAACTATGTTTATACTTATACCATCCCTGTCCTATTCTTTCTTTTTATTTTTCTTATATGTATCCATAACCATGTTTATACTTATACCGTCCCTGTCCTATTCTTTCTTTTTATTTTTTTTATATGTATCCATATATTCATAACTATGTGCATACTTATACTGTCCCTGTCCTATTCTTTCTTTTCATTTTTCTTATATGTATCCATATATTCATAACTATCTTTATACTTATGCCATCCCTGTCCTATTCTTTCTTTTTATTTTTCTTATATGTATCCATGTATTCATAACTATGTTTATACTTATACCGTACCTGTCCTATTATTTCTTTTTATTTTCTTATATGTATCCATGTATTCATAACTATGTTTATACTTATACCGTCCCTGTCCTATTCTTTCTTTTTATTTTTCTTATATGTATCCATAACCATGTTTATACTTATACCGTCCCTGTCCTATTCTTTCTTTTTATTTTTCTTATATGTATCCATATATTCATAACTATGTTTATATTTATACCATCCCTGTCTTATTGTTTCTTTTATTTTTCTTATATGTATCCATAACCATGTTTATACTTATACCATCCCTGTCCTATTATTTCTTTTTATTTTTCTTATATGTATCCATGTATTCATAACTATGTTTATACTTATACCGTCCCTGTCCTATTCTTTCTTTTTATTTTTCTTATATGTATCCATATATTCATAACTATGTTTATACTTATACCGTCCCTGTCCTATTCTTTCTTTTTATTTTTCTTATATGCATCCATGTATTCATAACTATGTTTATACTTATACCGTCCCTGTCCTTTTGTTTCTTTTATTTTCCTTATATGTATCCATGTATTCATAACCATGTTTATACTTATACCGTCCCTGTCCTTTTGTTTCTTTTATTTTCCTTATGTGTATCCATGTATTCATAACTATGTTTATACTTATACCGTCCCTGTCCTTTTGTTTCTTTTATTTTTCTTATATGCATCCATATATTCATAACCATGTTTATACTTATACCGTCCCTGTCCTATTATTTCTTTTTATTTTTCTTATATGCATCCATGTATTCATAATTATGTTTATACTTATACCGTCCCTGTCCTATTCTTTCTTTTTATTTTCCTTATATGTATCCATATATTCATAACCATGTTTATACTTATACCGTCCCTGTCCTATTATTTCTTTTATTTTTCTTATATGCATCCATGTATTCATAACTATGTTTATACTTATACCGTTCCTGTCCTATTGTTTCTTTTTATTTTCCTTATATGTATCCATGTATTCATAACTATGTTTATACTTATACCGTTCCTGTCCTATTATTTCTTTTTATTTTTCTTATATGTATCCATGTATTCATAACTATGTTTATACTTATACCGTCCCTGTCCTATTCTTTCTTTTTATTTTTCTTATATGTATCCATATATTCATAACTATGTTTATACTTATACCGTTCCTGTCCTATTATTTCTTTTTATTTTCCTTATATGTATCCATGTATTCATAACTATGTTTATACTTATACCGTTCCTGTCCTATTATTTCTTTTTATTTTTCTTATATGTATCCATGTATTCATAACTATGTTTATACTTATACCGTCCCTGTCCTATTCTTTCTTTTTATTTTTCTTATATGTATCCATGTATTCATAACTATGTTTATACTTATACCGTTCCTGTCCTATTGTTTCTTTTTATTTTCCTTATATGTATCCATGTATTCATAACTATGTTTATACTTATACCGTCCCTGTCCTATTATTTCTTTTATTTTTCTTATATGCATCCATGTATTCATAACTATGTTTATACTTATACCGTTCCTGTCCTATTATTTCTTTTTATTTTCCTTATATGTATCCATGTATTCATAACTATGTTTATACTTATACTGTTCCTGTCCTATTATTTCTTTTTATTTTTCTTATATGTATCCATGTATTCATAACCATGTTTATACTTATACCGTCCCTGTCCTATTCTTTCTTTTTATTTTTCTTATATGCATCCATGTATTCATAACTATGTTTATACTTATACCATCCCTGTCCTATTGTTTCTTTTATTTTTCTTCTCTGTATCCATGAATTCATAACTATGTTTATACTTATACCGTCCCTGTCCTATTCTTTCTTTTATTTTTCTTATATGTATCCATGTATTCATAACCATGTTTATACTTATACCGTCCCTGTCCTATTCTTTCTTTTATTTTTCTTATATGTATCCATGTATTCATAACCATGTTTATACTTATACCGTCCCTGTCCTATTGTTTCTTTTATTTTTCTTATCTGTATCCATGAATTCATAACTATGTTTATACTTATACCGTTCCTGTCCTATTGTTTCTTTTTATTTTCCTTATATGTATCCATGTATTCATAACTATGTTTATACTTATACCGTCCCTGTCCTATTGTTTCTTTTATTTTTCTTATATGTATCCATGTATTCATAACCATGTTTATACTTATACCGTTCCTGTCCTATTGTTTCTTTTTATTTTCCTTATATGTATCCATGAATTCATAACTATGTTTATACTTATACCGTTCCTGTCCTATTGTTTCTTTTTATTTTCCTTATATGTATCCATGTATTCATAACTATGTTTATACTTATACCGTTCCTGTCCTATTGTTTCTTTTTATTTTCCTTATATGTATCCATGTATTCATAACCATGTTTATACTTATACCGTCCCTGTCCTATTCTTTCTTTTATTTTTCTTATATGTATCCATGTATTCATAACCATGTTTATACTTATACCGTCCCTGTCCTATTGTTTCTTTTATTTTTCTTATCTGTATCCATGAATTCATAACTATGTTTATACTTATACCGTTCCTGTCCTATTGTTTCTTTTTATTTTCCTTATATGTATCCATGTATTCATAACTATGTTTATACTTATACCGTCCCTGTCCTATTCTTTCTTTTATTTTTCTTATATGTATCCATGTATTCATAACCATGTTTATACTTATACCGTCCCTGTCCTATTGTTTCTTTTATTTTTCTTATCTGTATCCATGAATTCATAACTATGTTTATACTTATACCGTTCCTGTCCTATTGTTTCTTTTTATTTTTCTTATATGTATCCATGTATTCATAACTATGTTTTTACTTATACCGTCCCTGTCCTATTCTTTCTTTTATTTTTCTTATATGTATCCATGTATTCATAACCATGTTTATACTTATACCGTCCCTGTCCTATTGTTTCTTTTTATTTTTCTTATATGTATCCATGAATTCATAACTATGTTTATACTTATACCGTTCCTGTCCTATTGTTTCTTTTTATTTTTCTTATATGTATCCATGTATTCATAACTATGTTTTTACTTATACCGTCCCTGTCCTATTCTTTCTTTTATTTTTCTTATATGTATCCATGTATTCATAACCATGTTTATACTTATACCGTCCCTGTCCTATTATTTCTTTTATTTTTCTTATATGTATCCATATATTCATAACTATGTTTATACATATACCGTTCCTGTCCTATTGTTTCTTTTATTTTTCTTATCTGTATCCATGTATTCATAACTATGTTTATACTTATACCGTCCCTGTCCTATTGTTTCTTTTTATTTTCCTTATATGTATCCATGTATTCATAACTATGTTTTTACTTATACCGTCCCTGTCCTATTCTTTCTTTTATTTTTCTTATATGTATCCATGTATTCATAACCATGTTTATACTTATACCGTCCCTGTCCTATTGTTTCTTTTTATTTTTCTTATATGTATCCATGAATTCATAACTATGTTTATACTTATACCGTTCCTGTCCTATTGTTTCTTTTTATTTTCCTTATATGTATCCATGTATTCATAACTATGTTTATACTTATACCGTCCCTGTCCTATTGTTTCTTTTATTTTTCTTATATGTATCCATATATTCATAACTATGTTTATACATATACCGTTCCTGTCCTATTGTTTCTTTTATTTTTCTTATCTGTATCCATGTATTCATAACTATGTTTATACTTATACCGTCCCTGTCCTATTGTTTCTTTTATTTTCCTTATATGTATCCATGTATTCATAACTATGTTTATACTTATACCGTTCCTGTCCTATTGTTTCTTTTTATTTTCCTTATATGTATCCATGTATTCATAACTATGTTTATACTTATACCGTCCCTGTCCTATTGTTTCTTTTTATTTTCCTTATATGTATCCATGTATTCATAACTATGTTTATACTTATACCGTCCCTGTCCTATTTTTTCTTTTATTTTTCTTATATGTATCCATGTATTCATAACTATGTTTATACTTATACCGTTCCTGTCCTATTGTTTCTTTTTATTTTCCTTATATGTATCCATGTATTCATAACTATGTTTATACTTATACCGTCCCTGTCCTATTGTTTCTTTTTATTTTCCTTATATGTATCCATGTATTCATAACTATGTTTATACTTATACCGTTCCTGTCCTATTGTTTCTTTTTATTTTCCTTATATGTATCCATGTATTCATAACTATGTTTATACTTATACCGTTCCTGTCCTATTGTTTCTTTTTATTTTCCTTATATGTATCCATGTATTCATAACTATGTTTATACTTATACCGTTCCTGTCCTATTGTTTCTTTTTATTTTCCTTATATGTATCCATGTATTCATAACTATGTTTATACTTATACCGTCCCTGTCCTATTCTTTCTTTTTATTTTTCTTATATGTATCCATATATTCATAACTATGTTTATACTTATACCGTTCCTGTCCTATTATTTCTTTTTATTTTTCTTGTATGCATCCATGCATTCCTCAGTTATGTTTTCACTGATACCTATGCTCTTGTAAGCAACGGACAAACCAAATAAACTGAGATAAAAGGGCATCAGGGCTGGAAGGGAGCTTGTAAGGCCATCTAGTCCAACCTCCCCCGACCCCCACCCGGGCCCAAACGGGAGACCCTACACCCTTTGTGACAGAAGGCCAGTCCAGCCTCTTCTTGAAAGCGCTCAAAAGGATGAAGCGCCCACCCCTTCGGAAGGCAACTTCTACTCCATGGGTTTATTTCCAGGTGGAATCTCTCCTTGTTCGCTTTCCGTCCATTGTTCCCTGTCTGGTGCCTTGGAGACTAGCTTGACTCCCCCCCCCCCTCCTCTCTGGGGCAGCTCCTCCATTTGGTTCCATTCCAATCAGATGAACGGAGTCGGAAGGGACCTCGGAGGTCATCCAGTCCAACCCCCTTCTGCCTTCCACTCTTGGGAAGGCTGCTCTCCTGCCTCCCCCGGTCCTTTTGGTTCCTTCAAATCGGATGAACGGAGTCGGAAGGGACCTCGGAGGTCATCCAGCCCAACCCCCTTCTGCCCTCCACTCTTGGGAAGGCTGCTCTCCTGCCTCCCCCGGTCCTTTTGGTTCCTTCAAATCGGATGAACGGAGTCGGAAGGGACCTCGGAGGTCATCCAGCCCAACCCCCTTCTGCCCTCCACTCTTGGGAAGGCTGCTCTCCTGCCTCCCCTGGTCCTTTGGTTCCATTCCAATCAGATGAACGGAGTCGGAAAGGACCTCGGAGGTCATCCAGCCCAACCCCCTTCTGCCCTCCACTCTTGGGAAGGCTGCTCTCCTGCCTCCCCCGGTACTTTTGGTTCCTTCAAATCGGATGAACGGAGTCGGAAGGGACCTCGGAGGTCATCTAGTCCAACCCCCTTCTGCCCTCCACTCTTGGGAAGGCTGCTCTCCTGCCTCCCCTGGTCCTTTTGGTTCCTTCAAATCGGATGAACGGAGTCGGAAGGGACCTCGGAGGTCATCCAGCCCAACCCCCTTCTGCCCTCCACTCTTGGGAAGGCTGCTCTCCTGCCTCCCCCGGTCCTTTTGGTTCCTTCAAATCGGATGAACGGAGTCGGAAGGGACCTCGGAGGCCATCTAGTCCAACCCCCTTCTGCCCTCCACTCTTGGGAAGGCTGCTCTCCTGCCTCCCCTGGTCCTTTTGGTTCCTTCAAATCGGATGAACGGAGTCGGAAGGGACCTCGGAGGTCATCCAGCCCAACCCCCTTCTGCCCTCCACTCTTGGGAAGGCTGCTCTCCTGCCTCCCCCGGTCCTTTTGGTTCCTTCCAATCGGATGAACGGAGTCGGAAGGGACCTTGGAGGTCATCTAGTCCAACCCCTCTGACCTCAAATACTGGAAGGCTGCTCTCCTGCCTCCCCCGGTCCTTTTGGTTCCTTCAAATCGGATGAACGGAGTCGGAAGGGACCTCGGAGGTAATCCAGCCCAACCCCCTTCTGCCCTCCACTCTTGGGAAGGCTGCTCTCCTGCCTCCCCCGGTCCTTTTGGTTCCTTCCAATCGGATGAACGGAGTCGGAAGGGACCTCGGAGGTCATCTAGTCCAACCCCCTTCTGCCCTGAACTCTTGGGAAGGCTGCTCTCCTGCCTCCCCTGGTCCTTTGGTTCCATTCCAATCAGATGAACGGAGTCGGAAAGGACCTCGGAGGTCATCCAGCCCAACCCCCTTCTGCCCTCCACTCTTGGGAAGGCTGCTCTCCTGCCTCCCCCGGTCCTTTTGGTTCCTTCAAATCGGATGAACGGAGTCGGAAGGGACCTCGGAGGTCATCCAGCCCAACCCCCTTCTGCCCTCCACTCTTGGGAAGGCTGCTCTCCTGCCTCCCCTGGTCCTTTGGTTCCTTCAAATCAGATGAACGGAGTCGGAAGGGACCTCGGAGGTCATCTAGTCCAACCCCCTTCTGCCCTGAACTCTTGGGAAGGCTGCTCTCCTGCCTCCCCTGGTCCTTTGGTTCCTTCCAATCGGATGAACGGAGTCGGAAGGGACCTGGGAGGTCATCTAGTCCAACCCCCTTCTGCCCTGAACTCTTGGGAAGGCTGCTCTCCTGCCTCCCCTGGTCCTTTGGTTCCTTCCAATCGGATGAACGGAGTCGGAAGGGACCTCGGAGGTCATCTAGTCCAACCCCCTTCTGCCCTGAACTCTTGGGAAGGCTGCTCTCCTGCCTCCCCTGGTCCTTTGGTTCCTTCCAATCGGATGAACGGAGTCGGAAGGGACCTCGGAGGTCATCTAGTCCAACCCCCTTCTGCCCTGAACTCTTGGGAAGGCTGCTCTCCTGCCTTCCCCGGTCCTTTTGGTTCCTTCCAATCAGATGAACGGAGTCGGAAGGGATCTTGGAGGTCATCTAGTCCAACCCACTTCTGCCCTCAACTCTTGGGAAGGCTGCTCTCCTGTCTCCCCTGGTCCTTTTTGTTCCTTCCAATCAGATGAACGGGGTCGGAAGGTACCTTGGAGGTCATCTAGTCCAACCCCCTTCTGCCCCCAACTCTTGGGAAGGCTGCTCTCCTGCCTCCCCTGGTCCTTTGGTTCCTTCAAATCAGATGAACGGAGTCGGAAGGGACCTCGGAGGTCATCTAGCCCAACCCCCTTCTGCCCTCCACTCTTGGGGAGGCTGCTCTCCTGCCTTCCCTGGTCCTTTTTGTTCCTTCAAATCAGGTAAACAGAGTCGGAAGGGGCCTTGGAGGTCATCTAGTCCAACCCCCCCTGCCCTCAAATACTGGAAGGCTGCTCTTCCGCCTCCCCTGGTCCTTTTGTTCCTTAAAATCAGATGAAAGTCAGATGAGCAGAGTTGGGAGGGACCTTATAGGTCATGTAGTCCAACCCCCTTCTGCCCTCAACTACTGGAAGGCTGCTCTCCTGTCTCCCCTGGTCCTTCTTCTCTTCCCTAGAGCAGCCAGGCCCAGTTCCTGTAATTCTTCTTCATATGTTTTAGCCTCTAGTCCTCTCATCCTCCTGCTTGCTCTTCTCTGCATTCTTTCCAGAGTCTCAACCCTCTTTTTTATAGTCTGCTGAGCAAAACGGGATGCGGTACTCTCGGTGTGGCCTTACTAAGGCTTTACAGAGGGGTCTTAGTCCCTCCCTTGACCTGGATTGTCTCCCTCTCTGTGAATGCAATTTAGGATTGAATTAGCTTTTTTGGCTGCATCTGCTGCTCCTGCACACGGCTGCCTCCTCCTTCAGCTGGTTCTCCACTAAGACTCCGAAATCCCTTATTCCAGTGACTGTTGTGGAGCCCGGTTTCTCCTATAGCTCCATATGGGTCCTTTGGGTTTTTCCTGCCTGAATGTCGGACTTTCCTTGCCTCGACCTTGAATTTCATTTTGTTAGATACGGCCCAGGGTTCGAGTCTGTCCAGATCCCTCTGGATCTTGAGCCTAATCTTCTTGGGTGTTGGCTGTTCCCGCCAGCTTAGTCTCCTCTGCAAATTTTGGCAACTTCCCCTTCTATGCCCTCAAAAAGGGGAAAAGACAAAAAGAAACGGAAGACTTTCCTTTGAATTTCCTTTTCTTAGAGAGGGCCCCATCCAAATTCAGACCCTTGGCAAACTGACTTGTATTTATGACGGATGGCCCCCCCCTTTGGGCGACCTTCTGACCGGCAGAGTCAAGTGGGATGGGGGAGCCAGGTTCCACTGAACAAGCGTGTGACTTCGCTCCAAGAAACTGCAGCGACTCGCTGAACGGCCATGGGAAGAAAGGCTGCAGGAGGGGTGGTTGGGGCCAAACCCCACTTAGTGACTTGTCCCATGTCGCCACGGGAACCCTGGCCTCCCTGGACACCTCCCTGGGGCTTGGACTTTGGGAGGGATCCTCGTGGCTGGCATTGAGAGGAGGGACCCTGGCGAGGTTTCTGCTCTGCTTTCGGCCTATGGGGACCGTGGGAAGGATGAAAATAGGCCCGTGGGGTGAGGAGGGGGAAGAGGAGGAGGAGGAGGAACACTATGGGGTCTTAAGTGCTCTTCCTGGAAGACGCTTTATCACCCAACTAGGAAACGTTATCAGTATTAGAAGGGAGTTAGGTTGAGGGAGAGTGGAAGGAGGAGGAGGAGGAGGAGGTGGTGGTGAAGGGAGAAGGGGGAGAAGAAGAGGGAGAAGGGAGAAGAAGAAGAGGAGGAGGAGGAAGAGGAGGAGGAAGAACACTATGGGGTCTTAAGCGCTCTATGAGCTTGGCTGGTTTCCTGGCAGACGTTTTATCACCCAGCTAGGAAACGTTATCAGTATTAGAAGGGAGTTAGGTTGAGGGAGAGTGGAAGGAGGAGGAGGAGGAGGAGGTGGTGGTGAAGGGAGAAGGGAGAAGGGAGAAGAAGAAGAGGAGGAGGAGGAGGAGGAGGAGGAGGAAGAGGAGGAGGAGGAGGAGGAGGAGGAGGAGGAGGAAGAACACTATGGGGTCTTAAGCGCTCTATGAGCTTGGCTGTTTCCTGGCAGACGTTTTATCACCCAACTAGGAAACGTTATCAGTATTAGAAGGGAGTTAGGTTGAGGGAGAATGGAAGGAGGAAGGAGGAGGAGGAGGAGGAGGAGGTGGTGAAGGGAGAAGGGAGAAGAAGAGGGAGAAGGGAGAAGAAGAAGAAGAAGAGGAAGAGGAGGAGGAGGAGGAGGAGACGACTGTGGGGTCCTTGGTGCTTTCTGAGCTGGGTGGTTTCCTTGCAGACATTTCATTACCCAACTAGGGAACATCATCAGTGCTAGAAAGGAGAGGGCTTTGTGGAGAGGAGGAGTGAGGGAGGGAAGGAAGAAGGAAAGAAGGAAGGAAGGAAGGAAGGAAGGAAGGAAGGAAGGAAGGAAGGAAGGAAGGAAGGAAGGAAGGAAAGGAAGAAGGAAGGAAGGAAGGAAGGAAGGAAGGAAGGAAGGAAGGAAGGAAGGAAGGAAGATGCTTTCTGAGCTGGGTGGTTTCCTTGCAGACATTTTATGACCCAACCAGGGAACATCATCAGTGCTAGAGAGGAGAGGGCTTTGTGGAGAGGAGGAGGAGGAGGGAGGGAGGGAAGGAAGAAGGAAAGAAGGAAGGAAGGAAGGAAGGAAGGAAAGAAGGAAGGGAGGGAAGGAAGAAGGAAGGAAGGAAGGAAGGAAGGAAGGAAGGAAGGAAGGAAGGAAGGAAGGAAGGAAGGAAGGAAGGAAGGAAGGAAGATGCTTTCTGAGCTGGGTGGTTTCCTTGCAGACATTTTATGACCCAACCAGGGAACAACATCAGTGCTAGAAGGGAGAGGGCTTTGTGGGGAGGAGGAGGAGGAGGGAGGGAGGGAAGGAAGAAGGAAGGAAGAAGGAAGGAAGGAAGGAAGGAAGGAAGGAAGGAAGGAAGGAAGGAAGGAAGGAAGGAAGGAAGGAAGATGCTTTCTGAGCTGGGTGGTTTCCTTGCAGACATTTTATGACCCAACCAGGGAACATCATCAGTGCTAGAGAGGAGAGGGCTTTGTGGAGAGGAGGAGGAGGAGGGAGGGAGGGAAGGAAGAAGGAAAGAAGGAAGGAAGGAAGGAAGGAAGGAAAGAAGGAAGGGAGGGAAGGAAGAAGGAAGGAAGGAAGGAAGGAAGGAAGGAAGGAAGGAAGGAAGGAAGGAAGGAAGGAAGGAAGGAAGATGCTTTCTGAGCTGGGTGGTTTCCTTGCAGACATTTTATGACCCAACCAGGGAACAACATCAGTGCTAGAAGGGAGAGGGCTTTGTGGAGAGGAGGAGGAGGAGGGAGGGAGGGAAGGAAGAAGGAAAGAAGGAAGGAAGGAAGGAAGGAAGGAAGGAAGGAAGGAAGGAAGGAAGGAAGGAAGGAATGGAGGGAAGGAAGGAAGGAAGGAAGGAAGGAAGGAAGGAAGGAAGGAAGGAAGGAAGGAAGGAAGATGCTTTCTGAGCTGGGTGGTTTCCTTGCAGACATTTTATGACCCAACCAGGGAACAACATCAGTGCTAGAAGGGAGAGGGCTTTGTGGGGAGGAGGAGGAAGATGAGGAGGTATGGGTATGGTGGAAAAGCAGCTGTAGCAAGTTAGCACCCACCCCTCTCCTAGAAAAATCAAATAGCCTGGAAAATATTTTAAAAGGCAGGATATTTCCCCTAAAAAAAAAAAAAAGAGAGTAGAAACCCAGAAGCAGAAACTCACCTCAAGGGAGGCAGAAACTCACACCCCCACACAGACACCCCCACACCCCCCACCCAGCCACCTTTGCTCATGGGCCATTCAGGCCTAGGCCAGGGTATTCTGCATAACAAAGGCCTCTACCCCATCCCCGCCCCACCTGGCACCTGGGAGGATGGCATCCCTGCCAGCGCTCAGGTGGAAGAAGCCCTGTGCTTCCGACAAAGCCTACACCAGTTAGTTTAGAGCTCTCCCACCCTCCTCCCGCCCCCGGGTCCCTGGGAGTCTGAGACAGCCAATGGGAGACATTTCTTGCCCAGGAAGAGGAAACCCTAAGGCGGGATGGATGGGATCGTCCTTTCCGCTTTGGAGCGCCAAGCCGGGGGGGGGGGGGACGGGACGGGGGACGGGGACTCTCCTGTCCACCGTTTCCCCATCTTTTCAAACGGGGCTTCCGTGACTTTCCCTCCCCCCCTCCCCGCCCCCTCCCCCCTCAACTTGGAACTGAACTCAGAAGGATGATTAATTTTTTTTTTTTTTATTCCAACACAGCTTTTTAATACAACTTGGAGGGTTTTATGTGCGTGTGTGAACCAGAGAGGGGGTTTCTACAGACACCGCTTCCCTTCCCCCCCCCGGCCTCTCCTTCCAAGAGCTGTTTTTTTCAAAGAAGGGGTGGGGTGGCTGGGGGTGAACCCCCCCCCCAAAAAAAAACAAAAACAAAACACCTCTGCCTGGCTCAGGGCTTCCTCTTCTTCTTCCCCTCCTGGGGAAATTCCTTTCCCAAGAATCTGAGCAGAAAAGACAAAGGAAACCCTCGAACTATATTCCCAAGTCAACCAAACTCCAAACAGGGGAGGGGGGGGGAACTTGGCTAGCCTTCTTCGTCTTCTCCTTCCCCTTCCCTTTCTCCTTCCTCTTCCTCTTCTTCTTTTTCTTCTTCTTCTTCTTCTCCTTCTCCTCCTTCTTCTCGTTCTCCTTCTCCTTCTTCTCCTTCTTCTTCTCCTTCTTCTTCTCCTCCTCCTTTTTCTTCTTCTCCTTCTCCTCCTTCTTCGTTCTCCTCCTCCTTCTCCCTTCTCCCTCTTCTTCTCCCTTCACCTCCTCCTCCTTTTTCTTCTTCTCCTTCTCCTCCTCCTCCTCCTCCTCCTCCTCCTCCTCCTCCTCCTCCTCCTCCTCCTCCTCCTTCTTCTTCTTCTTCTTCTTCTTCTTCTTCTTCTCTCCTCCTCCTTCTTCTCCCTTCACCTCCTCCTCCTCCTCCTTCTCCTCCTCCTTCTCCTTCTTTCTCCTCCTCCTCCTTCTTCTCCCTTCTCCCTCTTCTTCTCCCTTCACCTCCTCCTCCTTCTTCTTCTCCTTCTTCTTCTTCTCTTTCTTCCTCCTCCTCCTCCTCCCTTCTCCCTCTATCTTCTCCCTTCACCTCCTCCTTCTCCTTTTTCTTCTTCTCCTTCTCCTCCTCCTTCTTCCTCCTCCTCCTCCTCCCTTCTCCCTCTATCTTCTCCCTTCACCTCCTCCTTCTCCTTCTTCTCCTTCTTCTTCTTCTCCTTCTTCCTCCTCCTCCTCCTTCTTCTCCCTTCTCCCTCTTCTTCTCCCTTCACCTCCTCCTTCTTCTTCTTCTCCTTCTTCTCCTTCTTCCTCCTCCTTCTCCTTCTTCCTCCTCCTCCTCCTCCTTCTCCCTCTATCTTCTCCCTTCACCTCCTCCTCCTCCTGCTTCTTCTTCCTCCTCCTCCTCTTCCTCCTCCTCCTTCTTCTCCTTCTTCTCCTTCCTCCTCCTCCTCCTTCTTCTTCTGGGACCTGATGGGGGTGGGTGGGTGGATTGATCCAAGAGACATCTGGGGGAGAAAAAGGGCTGGCCTCCTTGGAGGAGGAGGAGGAGGAGGAGGAGGAGGAGGAGGAGGCAGCCCTTGGGGTTCCCTTCACTCCCCCCCCCCACCTCAGCTGCACCTTTCCCTCCGGTCAGGTTCCGGGGAGCCCCAGGAACCTGTTGGAGCGGTCTTTCCAACTTGGGCGAGGAGGAGAGAAGGCTGTGGCAGCGGTGGCGGTAAGGCTTCGGAGGGGGTGCCGGGCCTGGGATGCCTCGCGTGGTGGTGGTGGTGGTGGTGGTGGCCCGGAGGAGGATGCCTTTGAGCCTTGGCAGGAGAAAGACAGATAGGAGATTAGAAGGGGGGGGAGGGAAGGCCGGGGGGAGGTGGGGGGCAGGAAGGAGCCCCGCTTCCTCTGAACTTCAGGCTGACTTCATAACGCCCCCGGAAGGCCCCCTTTTGCATTAGAATAGCTTTCCTTGCGAAGACACCTGCGAGCCAAAGACTGCAGACCGAAAGTATACATTTCATTCCGTTCCTTCGTTTGTTCCTTCATTGATTCATTCCTTCGTTCATTTGTTTGTTCATTCGTTCATTCCTACATTCGTTCATTTGTTCCTTCATTCACTTGTTCGTTCATTCGTTCGTTCGTTCATTCGTTCATTCGTTTGTTCATTCGTTTGTTCATTCATTCATTTGTTCCTTCCTTCCTTCATTTGTTCATTCATTTGTTCATTCGTTTGTTCATTCATTTGTTCATTCGTTCATTCCTACATTCGTTCATTTGTTCCTTCATTCATTCACTTGTTCGTTCATTCATTCGTTCGTTCATTCATTCATTCCTTTGTTCATTCATTCATTTGTTCCTTCCTTCTTTCATTTGTTCATTCGTTTGTTCATTCGTTTGTTCATTCTTTCGTTCCTTCATTTGTTCATTCATTCATTTGTTCCTTCCTTCTTTCATTTGTTCATTCATTTGTTCATTCGTTCCTTCATTCCTTCATTTGTTCTTTCATTTATTCATTTGTTTCTTCATTCCTTCCTTCCTTCCTTCCTTCATTTGTTCCTTCATTTATTCATTTGTTCATTCATTTGCTCGTTCATTCATTCATCCATTCGTTCATTCCTTCCTTCCTTCATTTCTCCATTCGTTCATTCCTTTGTTCCTTCATTCATTCATTTGTTCATTCGTTTGTTCATTCATTAGCTCATTCGTTCCTTCCTTCCTTCATTTATTCCTTCCTTCCTTCATTCCTTTATTCCTTCATTCGTTCATTCCTTCGTTCTTTCCTTCATTCATTTGTTCCTTCCTTCATTTGTTTATTCATTCATTTGCTCATTCATTCCTTCATTCATTTGTTCCTTCCTTCATTCCTTCCTTCCTTCATTCATGTTCATTCGTTCCTTCTTTCGTTTGTTCATTCATTCATTCATTTGTTCCTTCCTTCATTCGTTCATTCATTCATTTGTTCCTTCATTTGTTCATTTGTTTGTGCATTTGTTTGTTCATTCGTTTCTACATTCATTTGTTCTTTCATTCGTTCATTCATTTGTTTATTCATTCCTTCCTTCCTTCATTTGTTCATTCCTTTGTTCATTTGTTCATTCATTCATTTGCTCATTCCTTCATTCCTTCAATCGTTCATTTGTTTGTTCGTTCTTTCATTCATTTGTTCATTCGTTTGTTCATTCATTCATTTGTTCATTTCTTCATTCATTCGTTCATTCCTTCGTTCTTTCCTTCATTCATTTGTTCCTTCCTTCATTTGTTTATTCATTCATTTGCTCATTCATTCCTTCATTCATTTGTTCCTTCATTCCTTCATTTGTTCATTTGTTCCTTCATTCCTTCATTTGTTCATGTTTGTTCATTCATTTGTTCATTCGTTTCTACATTCATTTGTTCTTTCATTCGTTCATTCATTTGTTTATTCATTCATTCATTTGTTCCTTCATTCCTTCATTCCTTCATTTGTTCCTTCATTCCTTCATTCATTCATTTGTTCCTTCATTCCTTCATTTGTTCATGTTTGTTCATTCATTTGTTCATTCGTTTCTACATTCATTTGCTCATTCATTCCTTCATTCATTTGTTCATTCATTCATTCATTTGTTCATTCATTCCTTCATTCATTCATTTGTTCCTTCATTCCTTCATTTGTTCATGTTTGTTCATTCATTTGTTCATTCGTTTCTACATTCATTTGTTCTTTCATTCGTTCATTCATTTGTTTATTCCTTCCTTCCTTCCTTCATTTGTTCATTCCTTTGTTCATTTGTTCATTCATTCATTTGCTCATTCCTTC
>JAUCBL010000993.1:0-28085 GCA_033807585.1 Hydrophis major | reverse complement strand
AAATACAAGCAATTTAAAAACCGGCTGCAATTAAGATCAATATATGGGATTATGACATAAAACATAATTCCAAACAGGGTCTACTCTTAACCTTGGGCAGAGTTCAAGGGTGCCGATTGTCATTAGAAGACAGGCAACACTACAGTTAAATGGCATTAACTTAGAAGTGGCACCAAACTCCATTACTCTGGGTGACCTTCCCCAGCAATCTCTGGAAACAAAAGGCCATGTTGAAGGATAGCAGAAATCAGTTCCCTAGGTGCTGAATTCTCTTCCCCAGCATCACTTTCTGGACTTGCCCTGACTGGGAGGAAGGACCACAACCACAACAAAACAGTGACCCCAGGGGTATATCTGTAATTTTTACTAACATGGTTTATTCCAGCCTCTCCTCTGCAGATGAAGCCCAGAAAAAGTTCAGGATCCCAAGAGGAGAAGTTGCTTCTCACTGTAATTATGACCATCTGGGCCTTTGAGACCTGTGATGCTATATCTCCAGTTTTAGACTTCGATGTACACATCAGATTGAAGCCACATGAAAAGGATCTTCTATCAGAAAAGGATAAATTCCTTGGGTGAAGCTCTCTGGGACCAAGTTTTGGGACAGGTACAGGCTCTGCTCTTGATTGCACCTTTCTCTCCTTTGCAGATGAAACTGAGTGATTCTCTGTTTAGATCAGGAAAGCCACTGGCACTTCTCAGAGTCTTTGAATTTTTCCAACGGTTCCTGTTATTTGTGTTAGAAACAGGAATTGGATTGATTAATGCCATGAATTATGGACCTCCTGCTTCTGCTTCTGCTGCTGCTGCTGCTGGTGTCCCCAACAGTCTGTGGGAAGCTGAGAAAGAAATGCCCATTGAGTTTGGAGCACCAGGATGGCTACAATCCATGGAGCTTTTACAGGCCTGGAGACCATCTCATTGGTGTGGTCACAACTAAAATATATGTGTTGCCTATAATGTTGCCCTTCAACAGCCCTCCTATACCTTCTTCTTGGTAAGTCATGCAGGGTAATGGAGTTGCACTCTCTCCATGTGCAATTCTAACACTCTCCTTCTTTTCTTCTTATGTCACTCATTTTTGTACCTCAGGACCTGTCTAATTTCCTGAATGATTTTGATTTCCATGGCTTCCCTTTTTTGCCTTACTTTGTGGAAGAGAGTAAAATCCAAAGATGGAGTTTTTAAAAAACCTGCATGAAATCCAGATGATTTTCCTTTCTCAGTTCATTCCTGAGTTCATCACTTGAATAATGACCTTTGTTTAGGTAGTGACTGAAACAATTGTAGTTGCCTCTCATTTGCATAATTGATCATTCCATTTGGATCAATGTTGGCCTAAGACTTAGTAGGTTTGTGAAGGATTATATATTTTAAAAACATTTGTTGTTGCTATTGAATATAATAACATGAATATTGTTTTTACAACAGGAAGAGTTATGATCTAACAAATATCCTAATATCAATTTTTGCTATTCAAATGGTCAGCAAGAATTCCCAGCTCCTGCACAATCTCACACTTGGTTACAATATCCATGACAACTATGGAAGCACCTTCCGCACTTCAGATGCCTTGCTGGACATGCTCTCCACTGGAGAATCTAATGTCCCCAACTACGGCTGTGGGAGGAAGGAAAACCTCCTGGCTCTGATTGGTGAAACTTCCAGAGACATCTCCATCCAGATGTCAATATTTGAAGGCACCTAGAAAGTCCCACAGGTTTGTGTGTTTTTCTCTATCTGGTAAGGTGAGTGGGGTGGTGGGGATGAACAACAGATCCAATATCTTCATAGAATTCAAGAGCAGCTTTTCAGAATATTAGGGAACATATCAACGATGTTTTAGTCTACTATGTTCATCTTCAAATTGACTATTAAAGGCCTGAAGGTCCCGAGAGGATATTCTACTGAATATTCTACTATTGAAAAACTATCCAGGTTTTGAGGTCCTCCATTAGCATGTTCATTTTCATATATCAATAATATCTGCCTTATCCAATTGGAATCAAGTTGGCAATAGTCCTGTCTATGTATAAAAAATATTCAGACCAAGAAGAGTATCTTTGGGATGGATAAAAGGAGTTCAGCTCCTGCCCTCATAGATAATTGTTAATTTACACACTTTCTGCTTTGTATAAATTCAGGGTATATAATTATTGCGTTAAAATTAAAGTGATGAAACAGACATATAGTCCCAAAACAGACAATTTCAATTAAAGACTTATTGGATTGTACAACTGTCTACAATTGACCTCACCCCTTTCCTAAGAGATCTTTAGGGGGCGTGCATAAGCGCACCAATGTGCCTACCATCACTGTCCTACTATTTCTTTTTATTTTTCTTATATGTATCCATTTCATGTACTCATAACTATTCTGTTAGCAGTTGTGCTCTTGTACATCTAGACAAGAAGCTGAAAAATTCCTTAACAAAGAATTTGGGATATAGAAGCTGAGAAAGAGGTTTTAGTACTCAAAAATAGCACATAATACAGCCCTATATCTTAGATCCAGGGATTTTATCTAACATCTGCTAATTTGAATCTAATATTTGGAATTGTATGGACAACACAGAAATTTACATTGCATTTTTTATTGTTTTTTTTTTTGTTTAATATGATTTTGCATTCCATTTTTAAAGACAATCTTGTTAATATTCTGTCTTAAATATTTTAAACCGCGACTAAGGAACTATTCTTATATATTCATCAAAACAAAATTGGGTTTGTCAATAAGTAATATTTTGGAGTTGATCTGGACCACATTATAACACAGCATTCTTCATTACTTTTTCAGGTCACTGTTAGAATTCCTTCAGAGGCTCTGAGTGATAAAAGGAGATTCCCTTTTTTTCACCATATGGTCCCCAAAGAAGGATTCCACTACCCAGCAATTGTCCAGCTGCTCCTCCATTTCAGATGGACCCTGATTGGCCTCTTTGCTTCAGACACAGAAAATGGAGATAATTTCATGAGGACTTTCCCTCCGATGCTTGTCAGGAATGGAATTTGTGTGGTTATATCACAACGATTCACAACAACTGGACAAACAGCACCCCTCAGGGAGGCTCTCTCTAAGTGGAAACAAATCAATGTCTTTGTCCACTTCATAGAAACTTTTTCCATCTGGGACAGAATTTTTCCTTTCCATGAAGCACTTATGTATTTGCCAGGACCCATTGAAGGGAAAGTCTGGATCCAAACAAATTTTGTACCATATACAATAAAGAAAGACAGACTTCTCAAATACATCCATAGTATTTTGAATTTTGGTTATCGGTCAAAAAAAAGGCCAACAGATACTGCCTTTGAACCCCATTTCTTTGTGGAAGATCAGTTTAAAGATCATTATTTTCGCTGTTCCGTTTCCAAGCACGACTTTTCTGTCAAAGGCCGCAGAAGATGCACCCAGAAAGCCCCACTGGAGACCCAGGAGAAAAGGAACAGGAAACGGATCATAAATGACCGTCATCGCTACAGTATCATTCAGACTCTGGCCCAGGCCATGAATGCCGCTTTGTCGCGCTCCGGTTGGAGGACTCTCGAGTTGGGTCCGGAGTGCGCTGCCCGGGAGTAGTCGCCTAGGGGTTGTCTTCAGAGGGACCCTCGCGAGGGTGAAGAGGCAAAACATGACACGTCACATGCAGAGTGAATGCAAGGTGGCGAGGTACACGCTGCACGGGTGGAGATGATCTCTCTGACTCCGACCCCGTCAGCTATGCAGCGACGCCTTTTATTGAGCATATAGCAGGAATAAGGAAATGCAAGCATTATACCTTATAAGGTCATATATAATTGTTTTTGTGTTATGTGCGGATGTGGCTATTGTTCTGCGCAAGCGTCAGGGACTTTCCAAGCCTATTTTGTCATATAGCACGATCGGCTCGTGGACAGTTCTATTGAGCAATTTAGGAGTTATTAAACGCATGATTTACTAATGTGCTTGGTGTGAACTTTCATAAGTGAAGCATAATGGAGTAGGTATGGCTCAGGGAGCCATATGTCACCTTTTTTTGTTTTTTAATGTTGACTTTCGATGCCGTCCGAGAGATCATCAAGAGATTTTTGCCCAAGAGATATGCCCTCCGGCACCTCTCGTGGAGCTGTTCTCTCAAAGACCTCATCCTCGGCATCTGAGTCATTGGATAAGGAAAATGGAGGTTTCCAATCATCGTCACCTTCTGTGGTGAGCAAATGGTATGCATGTTTTTGAAACAGAGTGTTTACAGTAATTTTTGTATGATTTACTTCTTCTCCTATGTCATTTAAGCGTTGTCTGAGGAATCGTATGAGTTTCCTTGTTATATAAGGCCCTACCATACAAGCAAGCAGTAAGAGAATGAGTGGACCTATGATAGCTGATATTAAGGTAGTTAGCCAAGGGGACCAGTTAAACATAGCCTGAAACCAGGACATTTGATTCTGCCTTTCTTTTTCTCTATTTTTTAAACGATCCCTTAATTGAGACATAGAATCTATAACAATGCCAGAATTATCTGCATAAAAACAACATTCTTCTTTTAGTGCAGCACACAATCCTCCTTGCTTTAAAAGAAGAAGATCAAGACCTCGTCGATTTTGCAGCGCCACCTCAGCCAAGGAAGTCAAGGATGTTTGTAAGGCTGAGATGGAGATTTCAATACGTTGAAGATCTGCATCTATCTCAGCACTAAGTTTAGTAATTTGTTGAGCTCCATGCACCAAGGATGCAACGCCTGTGGATGCACCAACAGCTCCTAGTCCCAAAAGTACGGAGAGTGTGAGGGCTGTTCCTACTTCTCTCTTTGCTCGAATGTGATATTGTTCAGGTTCCATGATGGAGGTGAAGTCTTTACTGGAATACAAATCAATTTTTGGAAATAAGTGTACTTGGATGCAAAATCCTTTTGAGGCCAAGAGTTCATCACCGTGAACACAGGCAGTTGCACCTGTGGAGCAGGCCCATAAGGAGTTATTTGCTGGTATGAAATAATACCCCTTTAAGCGGGCAGTGATGTTGGCCTTAGGGACAAGAGTATATACTTGAGAAAAACCAGAGGAGCCAACTGTTGAGTCAAATTGCAATCGCTCTTGGGAAAGCCAAATTTGACAGCGATGGTGGTCAGATGCATTAAGACAATACTGCGTATAATTCTGTGGAATATGACCTAGGCAGCACCCTTGGCCTGTGATCGATGTGATGGTGATAGTGGTATTGGACCATCGGCAGGTAGAGTCATTGGTGGCGTTAAGGAAAGGTTCAGAAGATCCCACGGCTTCATAAAAGGGAGGTTCCGCTGACAAGCACATCCAACAAGGTTCAGTGGTGAAATTTGTTGTAGCATTAAGCACATCATAAGATGATTGAACAAGGGCCAAAAGAGGATTAGGGTTAGACGTGATAGGCTGTAAGAAGGCTGAAGCAATATCAGGGTTAGGACCTATAGGGGGAGACTGTGGTAAAGTGACGTGTCGCTGGAGGTAAAAAACGTTGCCATAATCATATCCCCCTGAATCATAAATTCTGCCACCCCACGAGGCACCTCTGTCCCAAATATGAGAAGATTTTCCAGCAGCTGTAAAGGTAATGGTGACAGGATTACAACGAGTGTGACGGGATATCCCTGAGCTGAAATCGCACTTCCGGTGAGGGTTGGTGCGTTTGATGGAAACAAGGTCCCCCGTGGATGGTGGTGACCAGTAAATGTAACCGGTAGAGACGCAGGACCATGCCTTACAGAATGTATCAGCAACCCCCCCGCATTGATAAGAACGATCAGGTGTAAGAGAGTGACCAGGACAAAAATACAAATAACACTGGTACACATAAGAGGGATACGGTTGAGGGGGTCTTGGATTGGATTGCAAGAAACCTGCTTTGTAAGCAGTTTGCCCATGTAGCATTTCAGCAAAGTCAAATTGCAAAGAAGGAAAGTACTCTGAAATGCGAGATGTATTGCAAGTTTTGTTGAGAGTTTGACCCCAGGCGTCTGTCACTGTCCAGCAAATTTTATAAGATCGATGGCGATTCACAGGTTGGAGGGTACGTCGGTGTCGTTGAAGAGAAGGACGAGTTGGCGGGAGCAGGTGCACCGTAAGAAAGGTTTCATAAGGTAACTTCGGGAGGCGTAAATGACAGTCATAGGATGCATAGTCTTTGGCAGTAACATTGAGCAAAACTAGGAATGTTTCACAGGTAGAAGAGAGAACGAGATGATTCTGAGACGGACGAATGGCCTTATCTCCAATTTGCCACGTCCAATAGGCGGGATGCCTGATAGGGTGCCGCTGTTTGCAAGCTAAAACAGTCCTGTTTCCTTCTGGAATATAGAGACGGCATATCGGAACGCGGATGTAAGCATTCAAGCGGTCAAGAAGGTTAAAGCAATTTTTGGGGGTTCCTTCAGAGAAGGCAGAGTCAATTAGGGCAGAAGCTGGAGGTGTTGGTGTAAAGTCCAAGAATTTTTTATCAAGTGGAGGGGACGGGGAATCAACTGAGCCAGGTGGAAGGAGTTGAGCCCCCTCCACCATGATGCCCAATGATCCCCATATTCCCCTTAAAGTTTGGCAATGACACGCATAAAGTCCAGCATGTTTTTGACTTGGAAGAGGGATGTAGACCTGAGATGAGTTCACAGAAGAATTGAGGGTGACCATGGCAGTGTGTAACAGGACTTGATCATGATGAGTCCATTTCCAAGTAGTACAAGTGGTGTTTGTCCAACAACGAATGTAAAGCGGGTGATTGGCCGTGGGGTGGAGAACAAGATCTGGAGTGTTTATTTGAGGTGGTATGAAGGAACGAGGGAATCTCGGCCGAGGAAGGGAGCGGAATCGTTGAGTGGCAGAGGGCCAGGAATAAACTGGAACAACCCGATGAGGCAGGGTGGCATATTTCCATATACAGGCAATCGGACTGGAGCAAGGAGGATGACAGCAATGGAAATGATAAATTCCCTTGGTGGTGGTTTGATGAGCTCCTGGTAACTGGATCCACTGTAGAAAAACAGGAGAGAGAGAGGGGGAAGCCACAGAGGGGGTGGAAAAAAGAAAAAAGTAAAAGGAAGCAGTGGTATTAAGAGGAGCAAAAATAACAGTTGGAGATGCTCTAAAGGTAGAGCATGCATAGAGAGGGAAGTATATTATCGGTAGGAAGAGGATCAGGAGGGGCCCCATGATAGGGTCTCACACAGCGGGCTGGTACCCACAGAACTTTATCTGACAGTTGTACCGCAGCGTACCCTTTACCCCAGGTTATAAGTGAGACAGGACCCTTCCACTTTGGGTCAGGCAGCTGTCTGTAATAGACAAGAGGGAGGGGAGAAGGAAGTGGAGTTTTAGCAAAATGTCTGGAAGCCGCCGTAGAGGGCGGTGAGCGAGTTAAGTTTAGAAAATTAAGTGTGTACAAGCAAGTATTTAGAATATTTTGAAACACTGGGAGGCGAGGCGGGCCATGGCCTTTTACACCTTTATTAAATCTGTCAAGAGCTGTTTTAAGGGTGGAGTTGGCACGTTCCACCAGGGCTTGGCCCTGACTATTGTAAGGTATCCCAAATTTATGGACAATAGACCAGTTGTGGCAGAATTCAGCAAAAGAAGTACTGGTATAAGCTGGACCATTGTCTGTTTTCAAGATTTTTGGGCATCCCAGTGTAACAAATGTCCGAATGCAATGATTCTTTACATGACCTGCGGTTTCCCCTCTTTGCGCAGTTGCCATAATGAAACCTGAAAATGTATCCACGGAAACATGCAAATATTTCCATGGGGCGAAGAGGGAGTACTGAGTGACATCCATCTGCCATGTGTCACATGCTTCAGTACCACGCGGGTTTACTCCTTCGGGTAAACCTTTAGCCTGAAGGCTACAGGTGGGGCATTGCTGTATGATAGCCTGTGCCTCGGCTTTTGAGATGCCAAATTGTTTTGCCAAAGATTTTGCATTTTGATGGAAATAGTCATGACTTTCTCCTGCTGTTAGGACAGGGCGAGCAGGGGCCTTTATGACAATGGGCAAGATTTTACAGGCCTCATCTGCCATATGATTGCCTTCAGATAGAAAACCAGGCAAGTGTTGATGACTTCGGATATGCGCCACAAATAGCGAATGCGTGCGTTTCTGCAGCAATTCCTGTAGCTGGAGGAAAAAGGTTAACAAGGGAGGGGAAGCATTGGGAGAAAAATAGGCATCATATGCATGAGTAGCAACATAACAAACGTATTGGCTATCCGTTATGATGTTGACAGGTTGTTGTTGAAATTTTTGCAAAGCTAAAATAAAAGCAGCCAGTTCTGCCTGTTGAGCAGTGGTGACTTGCGTAGTAAGGAGTTTTTTCCATTCAGTTCCTTCCTTCCATGTGCAGGTGCCTTGTACAGCAGAGCCATCGGTGAACACAGTGAGAGAGTGTGGTATAGGTTGAAAAACAATGGGAGAGGAAAAGAACATAGGAATGATTTTTAAGAGCTGAATTCGCCGATCGGGTGGCAGATGGCACGAAACTTGGCCCACCCATGATTCTAAAGCAGCTTGTAATTGATCAGACTGCTGGAACATTTGTTCCCATTGTTGAGATTTGCATTGGACATACAAAGTAACTATATCTATTCCCATAAGATGACGGGCCCTGCTGCGGCCTTTGAAAATAAGTTCAGCCATCTGTGCAGTTCGAGTAAAAATGACAGCACGAGGAGAGTTTTGCAAATGTAACCATTCTAAAATAAGAAGTGTTTTGTTAGCAGTTACTTGTAGTAATGCAGCCGTCATGAGAAGCGGAGTGTGAAAAAGTGCTAAGTGTAAAGGTTCATTAATAGTTGCTCTATCCACCCATTGGTGTTGTGAAAATGAATTGACTTTATCTAGAGCTGAAAGTTGATCATCAGTGAGGGTAATGAGATCTGAAGGGTGTTTGTGGCCTACTAACGCTTGAAAGAGTGGAGTGAGTATACTAGTGTGAAGGCCTAAGTAAGGCCTAGCCCAATTAATAGTTCCAAGTATTTGTTGTAGCTGTACTAATGTGGTAGGATTGGGAATTGTCATATGTGTCATGACAGGTGCAGCAGCGGAGGAAAGAACCTTGTGTCCTAGATAGTTAAAAGGATAGTGAAGCTGTACCTTACTGGGAGCAATATGCAACCCTGCTATCAGAAGACATTGTTGTAAAAAAGGGAAGCTCTCTTTTAGTTGAGCAGACGATAGAGGTGCTGCTACAAGTATATCATCCATATAATGATATACTAAGTGAGATGGAAATTTAAGGCGATAAGGCTGAAGAGCTTTGTCTACAAAATACTGACACATTGTGGGAGAATTGAGCATGCCCTGCGGCAGCACTTTCCATTGGTACCTAGTAGTAGGGCGACTGTTGTTGTATTCAGGGATTGTAAAAGCAAACAAACATCGATCCTTTGCTGCCAATGGTATACAAAAGAAACAATCTTTTAAATCAATTACCATAAGGGAAAAAGATGACGGAATGAGATTAGGATTGGGTAGTCCACATTGGAGCGCCCCCATAGGAAGGATGACATTATTTACAGCTCTAAGGTCCTGAAGGAGGCGCCATTTGCCACTCTTCTTTTTGATGACAAAGACAGGGGTGTTATAAGGGCTGTTACTAGGTTCCAAATGCCCTGCGAGCAATTGTTCCTGTACTAGATGTTGAAGAGCTTGGCGCTTTTCTGAGGTCATAGGCCATTGATCGACCCATACCGGGGTAGTAGTTTTCAAAGTAAGAGATAGAGGGATGATAGGCATGCGTCTTTAGGGAATTGTAAGAGTCAGTTGAAATTGGGAAAGCAAGTCACGCCCCCAAAGGTTGCAGTGTAGAGGAAGAATATAAGGGCGGAGAATAGCTGTAACAGTAGAACAAGAGGAGGTGGCAAAAAGATTGCGTGAGCTGACCTTAGCAGACTGAGCTCCTCCCACACCTTGTACGGAAGACGCCGGCTGAGAGGGCCAGGAGGAAGGCCACTCCTGTGTCCTGATTACTGACACGTCAGCTCCGGTATCAACGAGCCCTTGAAAAGAAACTCCGTCTAGGAGAACTTCGAGAGTGGGCTTGGCCGTTGAGATGGGCTGTTGAAGAGCATAGAAAGAGGGAGATTCAGAGGAAGGAAGAAAGATGAAGGTAGCGACCACCGTTCCCTTTTTTAAAGAAAAAATTCGATCTCCAGTAGCTGCGAGGCCCAGAACGTGGAGAGAGGTTGTGTCAGAGAAAAGAAAGGGTGCAGCTACTACCCCTTCCATGATGAGCGTAGAGTTGGGGATCAGGAGGGCAGGAGTGCCGGGGGGGAAGGCAGAGGGAACAGTGATAGCCAGAGGAAGAGTAAAGGAAGAACCAGGATCATCATAAACGAAATCTTCCGTGAGGGCAGCAGGAAAAGCATAAGAATGAGATGTACTGAGAGCAGCCTTGGGAGCGGGGCTAGCTGCGGGCCCCGTCTCTAGTTTTCCGCCGGCTGATATGGAGGAGGGGCTGAACGACACTGAGAAGCCCAGTGAAAACCCTTACGACAGCGAGGGCAAACAGTTTTTGGTTTAGCTTGAGGAGGGGCACCTTTGTTTTGACCTTGAGTACGAGGGGCTGCTCCCCCACCTGGAGCACGGCATTGATTTTTAAAGTGACCAGGTTTCCTGCAATTGAAACAGTTACCACTGCGTGTCACGACATACGCTTCCGGTGTGGAGGAGGTGGTGGAAGGTTGCGCAGTAATAATGGCAGCAGCAAGGGCAGACATTTTATGAGCGGTAGTGCCTACCACTCGACAGCTTTCAAGCATTTCGGCCAAGGTGACACCTGGTTTGTTAGCAATGGGCTTAAGAATAGATTTACAATCTTCATTAGCATTTTGATATGCCAATTTAAGCATGATTTCATTGCGAGCTGCTGCATTGGAAAGTTGTCGTTCAAGGGCTAACTGTAAGCGGCTGATGAAAGCAGAATAAGACTCGGTGGGGCCCTGACTAATATTTAGGAAATTTTGACCCGCGCCGGTGGATTCATCATCCACTTGATTTAGGGCTTGCATGGCAGCCTCTTGAATTAAAGGAAAGGCACGGCGCGGTGTATTTTGCTGTTGAATAATTGTGGATCTAGGACCGGTGCCCATCATGTCATCACGCGTGACATTAGGGGGCAGATTCCCTGCATGAATAATTTTATCAATTTGTTTTTGATATTCAGATTGCCAAATCACATATTGTGCTGGTGTTAAGAGCATATTGAAAAGCATTTTCCAATCATAGATTAGCATGTAAGTATCGTTAGAAGTCAAAGAATTGAGTAAACCCTTGGTGTATGGTGATTGGAGGCCATAAGTTTTTACAGCTTGTTTTAACTCCTTCAGAATTTTCATAGGGATATTGGAGTGAGGCTGGACACCCATTCCTGGGATGTGTGTGATAGGATATGCTTCAAGAGCAAGGTCATCAAGAACAGATTCATAAACATAAGAAGGGGAGGAAAAGGTCTCAGTTAGGGTGGAACGAGGAAGGGGTGGCGAGGAGGAAGAAGAGGGGGGAGGAGGACAGGTTGGAGTGGAGGGCTGATGTTCTTCGGTGTGACATGCAGTAGCATAATCCGGCGGAGAGGAAACATGAGCCACAGTAGGATCTGGTTTTTTAGCCTCAGGGTTAGAAACAGGAGTTTCGGGGTCATAAGGGAGAAGAAGAGAAAGTGCAGTCATAAGGCTCTGCCAGGTTTGGAGAATGGTAATAGGAGCCCTAGGTTCTTTGTAAAGGTATTTCCCTATTTTTGTCCATGTGGATAATTTAAGTGACCCACCTTCCGGGTAGGGTGGACAATGTTCTTTGAGGTAAAGAAGAAAGAGGATTACCTCTTTTCTAGTCACACCGTGTACAGTTAAACCTCGATCTTTCTGAATCGTATTAGCCCTTTTCACTAAAATATTAAGCTCCTCCCTATGCGCTGAGGAAGTCTTGGAATGTGGGGTGCCCATTACTTACGATTGCAGTGCCTTTGCCAGGTGCGTAGTAACGAGAGTGAAAAGAGAGCTGCCGTAGACACGGCCGGCTCCGTGGATCCCGGACGAGCCCCCAGTTGTCGCGCTCCGGTTGGAGGACTCTCGAGTTGGGTCCGGAGTGCGCTGCCCGGGAGTAGTCGCCTAGGGGTTGTCTTCAGAGGGACCCTCGCGAGGGTGAAGAGGCAAAACATGACACGTCACATGCAGAGTGAATGCAAGGTGGCGAGGTACACGCTGCACGGGTGGAGATGATCTCTCTGACTCCGACCCCGTCAGCTATGCAGCGACGCCTTTTATTGAGCATATAGCAGGAATAAGGAAATGCAAGCATTATACCTTATAAGGTCATATATAATTGTTTTTGTGTTATGTGCGGACGTGGCTATTGTTCTGCGCAAGCGTCAGGGACTTTCCAAGCCTATTTTGTCATATAGCACGATCGGCTCGTGGACAGTTCTATTGAGCAATTTAGGAGTTATTAAACGCATGATTTACTAATGTGCTTGGTGTGAACTTTCATAAGTGAAGCATAATGGAGTAGGTATGGCTCAGGGAGCCATACCGCTTATTCCTTCAGATCGAGGAGGGGAAGGAAGGAGGGAGAAAAGAGGTTGGGGGCTCTGAGGCTGCAGCCGTGGCAGGTATGGGGGGGTCCCAATATGAATCCATTAATCTGAGATCCTTTGGAGAAGGAACCCAAAGGAGAAGGAGGGGAACATCTCAACCTTGTGGTGCTGCAAAAGGTCAAGAGATTTGCGCTATCTAATTGCTCCTGTCTGACGCTCCAGAATAACAGGGAGCAGATCTGAAGTTTCTGTCTAGCCTCTGTTGGAAGAAATCTCCTTCTGGGTTCAGTTCCAAGTGGGGAAGAAAGACGCTGGAAGCATGGTGACTGCTTGGAAGATGGTTTAATGGTGGACAGGAGCACATGCCTTGGTTGAGGAAAGAAGGGCTGAGATGCTGAGAGTGCAACTGTTTGATGCCCTTTGTTGGGATTTGAATTGGAGCTTGTATTCTGATCGATTGTCAGGCTCCCATGGGGCCATGCAGGGGCAACTCTGTAGGCTGTCCTGAGTCCCAGGCTTGGTTGAGCCTTTCTGCATGATGGTGATGTAATGAAAGGGCTTTGAGCAATTCCTATATAGCTTTACCTGGAGTAGATCTTTGTTATGTAAAATAGAGTGGCCTAGGCCAGAGTAATAGTCCATTAGCAAAGGTGGGAAGGGGGTGGAGTTTCAGCCTCTCTGAGTTTCTACTTTTCTTTTTAGGGGAAATGTATTGTGTCCTAAAATATTTTATTTTCCTTGGAGAGGGGAGGGTTTTAACTACTCCCAATACCTCTTTTAGTCCTTGGAAGAGTCTTGAATCCTCCCTTGTCCAACTGAGAGATTTTATAAGTTGGAGAAGCTGCTCTCATAATCTCCTCCTTGTCTTCTTCTCTCAAGACTCAGTTTCAGGTTGCAGTCAAGTACGATTTTGAGATTGTTTTCTTAAACATGTATTTATTTACACATAACTCAAGATGGCAAATGTCTCCAACACAGCTTCCTCCTTCATCCAGTGCACTTTTAGTACAGTCAGAGACCAGCATTATAATTAATAATAATAATAACGGAGAAAAATAAAAATAAATGACAGTCAATGGGCAGTTAGAGTCTGCCTAATGCTGAGTCATGTGCGAATATGTGGCAATATAAATGTCCTAAATTAATAAATACATCATTTTGCAATACAGCAGAACAGAATTTGGCCCCATTCAGAGAAATTCCTTCCTACTGATCTAATAACTGCACGTTCCGTATTTCCCAGATATTTTATTAGGAGAGACGTCACAAAGTGAATACCTGAGACCTGATAGGAGATGATAGCTGAGTCCTGATAGCAGGCTGTGAACTCACTGGTAGGATTCAAATTTTTTTTACCACTCGTTCTGTGGGCATGGCTTGAATTTGTGGGCGTGGCTTGGTGGTCACGTGACCAGATGGGCATGGCTTGGTGGCCATGTGACTGAATGGGCTTGGCCAGAGGGCCAGGTGACTGGCAAACCAAATACAATTGGTCCTCGCTTAATGGCTGCTTACATAGCAAGTGTTCTAATTTATGACTGATCTCCCCAGAGCTACTTGTCCTGTTTCTGGAGTTTTGACAACCATAAACAGAAACCCACAAACACACATGCACACATACTCACTCACACACCCAGAGAGAGAGCTTTCCAACCCTGCTATTCTTTGATTCTCTAAGGATCTCCTGCTGGAGCAGGGGGTTGGACTAGATGACCTCCGAGATTCGTTGCATGCCAGCCCTAGATTGTTGTGTTGCTTCAAAGAGTCTTCTGAAGCCAGGGTTTGCGTCCTAACTTCCTCTCCTTTTTTTCTCTCTCCCTCCCTCCTTCCATGTATTTATCTATCCATCCATATATCTCATTCACTTTCTCCATTCTCCCTCTCTTTCTTTCTCTCTTTCTCTCTGTTATGTGTGTACCATAGTTATTAAAATATGAGCTTGAGGTTATGTGCAGGGTTCTGGCCCTGCACTTCTGATTGGCTGTTAGGCGGCCAGATCGGATTGGCTAGTTCTTAGGAATCCGATTGGCCCTTAACAGAGGATTATTATTGGTTTAAAATACTTGAGTTCATAGCTCGCTATTGGACAATTCTCACAAAGGTTGCCTATATAAGGCAGGGTTCACTGTTGTGGTTTTTGAGAAGTCATTATGCTAATAAAGAGCTGAAAGTCACTATTCAGAGGCTGTCTCCATTTACTCCGACCCATGTCCAAGTACTTAACACTGGTGACGAGGATGGGATTTGGAGACATCTGAACCTAAGAAGTCAGGAAGCAAGACCGAACACGTGGAAGACGACGCCAACAACGGAACCATGTCCAGCAGCATCGTACCACCCGCCCCATTCGATCCAAACCAAGAGGATTGGGAATCCTACATGGATCGCTTCCAAATGTTTCTTGAGACGAATAATTTGAAGGACGCCACACCAGCAAAAAAGCGGGCGCTGTTCCTGACGCACTGCGGCCCGGCTGTTTTTAAAATGGCAAAAGCACTCGCCAAACCTCAAGAAGTGAAAGCCATGAGCTGGGATGACCTCGAACCCATCCTGAGAGATCATTACGCGCCAACCGTGCCTACACTCATGAGACGCCACGAGTTTTATCAAAGGAACCAGCGAAAAGGAGAGAGCGTGGCCGATTTCGTAGCAGACATCCGAAATTTAGGAGGCCTCTGCGGGTTCACCAATTTAGAAGAAGCACTAAGAGACCGAGTAATTCTGGGATTAGATGCGCCAGGCGTGCAGAGCAAGCTGATCGCAAAAGGCGACATCAGCCTTGCTGACGCCATCGCCGAAGCCATGGCTGCGGAGGCGACCAAAAAGTCGGCTGCACAATTATGGCGAAGCCGCACTTCGGCAACACAACCGACCGGCGAAATTTTATCCAATGCAGAAGGGCAGCTCGTTACGACCACGAGGATCTCTCTTCGTCATCAGACAGCGACGAAGAAGGGGTCCATCGAATGCGGTCCGACCGGGATCCTCGCCCTAAGCCCTTACGCCCTTGCGCTGGCTGTGAAGCAAACCATACCAGGGCTGAATGTAAATTCCGTGACGCACTCTGCCATGAGTGCGGGAAATGAGGCCACATCAGCCGGGTCTGCCGCAGCTTACCAGGACTCAGCCAGGACTCAAAAGGGGCCAACTATTGCCAATCGACAGGAAACCGTCCTGTAAGGCGAGAACCAGTAAACCACTCCTACAGAAATCGCGCTTTGCAAAAAGAAGAAGCTCACCATACTATCACTATAGGTCACGCCTCAGTCATGGACACTAAGAAAATCCGAGTCACGGTAACCATCGAGAACCAGCCTTGCCACATGGAGGTCGACTCGGGATCGTCCCTCTCGATGGTGTCTTGGAAGACACTCAAGCAACTTATCCCCACAATCCAATGCCAAGACCTCCAATTTCAATGCCTCGTCCTCAAGGACTACCAAGGAAATCGAATCCCTGTGGTCGGGTCCTGCCGAGTCCGAGTCTCCTTCAAAAAACATACAGCATACTTACCTCTAACGATCATCGACAGAGATAGGCCTTGTCTATTAGGCCTCCAATGGTTCGTGCTACTAGGCATCGAGGTGGCCGGCGTGAACCAAGTCGGTGGTTGTGGGTGGGAGGAAGACCTTGTTTCTGAGTTCAGCGACGTCTTCGCGGACCGTTTAGGCGAGTATAAGGGGACCCCAATCTCATTTAGTTTAGATCCAAAAGTAGCCCTAATTCGCTTGAAGCCCCGTCGAGTTCCATTCGCTCTTAAAGCTAAGATCGACGAACAACTCGATAAGTTAATTGCCCAAGGGGTGTTGAAGCCCATTTATCACTCTCCATGGGAAACCCCTATTGTAACGCCCATTAAGTCAGATGGGTCAATCCGAATTTGTAGGGACTACCGGGCCACTTTAAACCACGCCCTACAGCAGAATGCGTATCCAGTTCCGGTGGTGCAGCACCTCCTCCACTCCTTGGGGGGCGGAAAGGTTTTCGCTCAATTAGATTTAGCTCAAGCTTATCAACAACTACCAGTGGATGAAAAGACGGCTCAGGCCCAAACAATTGTAACGCACAGACGTGCTTTTAAATGTACTCGATTGCAATTTGGGGTTAGTGTAGCCCCGGGGATATTCCAAAGCCTCATGGAAAGGTTGTTACAGGGAATCAAGGGCGTGGTTCCGTATTTTGATGATGTATTAATTGCAGCCCCAACCAAAAAAATCTTGCAGGATCGTTTGAGAAGTGTTCTTAAAAAATTCCAAGAGGCAGGACTTCAGGTGAAAAAAAACAAATGTCACTTATATACTGACAGTGTTGAGTTTCTAGGGTATAGGATTGATAGCCAGGGCATCCACCCTACCGAAAGTAAATTAAAGGTGATAAAAAATGCCCCCAGGCCACGTAACAAGACCGATCTCCAGGCATTCTTAGGCCTCATTAATTTTTATAATGTATTTTTACCACATAAGGCGACTGTTGCTGAACCGTGACACTGGTTATTAAATAAAAAAGCATTGTGGGTATGGGGTTACCGGGAAGAACAAGCGTTCCGGAATGTTAAAAAATTGCTCACATCTGACTCTGTACTTATGCAGTACAGTGAGACTTTACCATTAGTTATAACCTGCGATGCCTCGCCATTCGGGGTGGGCGCCATTTTGAGTCATGTACTGCCTAATGGGAACGAAGCCCCTGTTGCATACTTTTCGAAGACTTTCACATGCAGAGCGGAACTATGGACAAATTGATAAAGAAGCTCTCGCAATCGTTGTGGCTGTAAAGAAATTTCATGAATATGTGTATGGCAGGACATTCACCATTATAACTGACCACAAACCGTTGCTAGGGATAATAGCCGGGGACAAGCCAACCCCCTACATATTATCCCCTAGAATGACCCGATGGTCAGAATTCCTCGCTGCTAATAGTTATCGCCTTCAATATCGACCGGGAAAAGCTATTCCCCACGCCGATGCATGAAGCCGAGCACCGCTTCCAGAGACTCTTGACGATCCGGCACTGATGGCAACCACATTGCAGATCGAAACACTCAACTCGCCACCGATGACCGCCCGAGACATCGCGAGAGAAACCAAACGAGACCACACCCTAGCTTGAGTCCTAGGCTGGGTAGAACGCGGATGGCCATTGGACCAAGTCCCAGATGACTTCGCGCCATTTAAAGCAAGACAGACTGAACTTTTTTCACAAAAAGGCTGTGTCATCTGGGGTGATAGAGTCATTGTCCCAGAATGACTCCGGAAGACACTACTACAAACCCTGCATGAGGGCCACCCCGGCATCATGCGGATGAAAGCACTCGCACGAAGCTACGCATGGTGGCCGGGCATGGACCGGCAAATTGAGCAGTGGGTGAAAGCGTGTACCAGTTGCCAACAAGCCAGCAACGCCCCACCAAAAGCCATGTCTACTGAATGGGAAACGCCACGTGGACCCTGGTCCAGAATCCACCTGGATTTCGCGGGGCCAACCAAAGGATATACCTTCCTGTTGACAGTCGACGCATATTCCAATTGGTTAGAAGTTCATCGTATGACGGCCACAACTTCTGAGGCAGTGATTAAAATCCTAAATAGACTTTTTGCAACCCACGGATTGCCTGACATCCTGGTGTCCGATAACGGGCCACAGTTCACGGCATTGATGTTCGAGCAGTACCTCGCTGACTGCAGCATCTGCCATGCGCTCACCTCACCTGAAGACTCCGTTCCAACCTCGACCGGTTGCACCCTGCTTACAAACCGGAAAAGCCAATAGGATCCAGTGGCTGCTGTCGCACGTTCCAGGTTGGAGACCGCGTTTACGCACGGAACTTATCAGGCGACCCGTTATGGATAAAGGCAACGGTAGTATGAGTGACCGGCCCCAAATCCTACGTAGTGAAATGCTGTGACAATAGACTGTGGAAACAGCATATCGACCAATTACGGTCACGAATCATAACGGCCAGTCAACAACTCCCCCATGATCAAACCGAGGGGGGGGGAGGTACAGAAGAAGAAGACGTTCCAGGGAACCTGCTCGAAGAGAGTGACGAATCAAGTGAGACTCAAGAAATGGAGTAGAAAGGAGAATTGTTTGCACCACAAGAAATTGCACCTGAGCAAGAAGCAGAGACACTGCCAAACAACAATCTACCTCAACAGGATTGCAATCAACCAGTCCAACGAAAATCCGAAAGACTGAAAAGACAACTATCCTACTTAAAGGATTATATAACCACACTATAATTAAGAAGCCAGGGGGAAGGGGTGTTATGTATGTACCATAGTTATTAAAATATGAGCTTGAGGTTATGTGCAGGGTTCTGGCCCTGCACTTCTGATTGGCTGTTAGGCGGCCAGATCGGATTGGCTAGTTCTTAGGAATCCAATTGGCCCTTAACAGAGGATTATTATTGGTTTAAAGTACTTGCGTTCATAGCTCGCTATTGGACAATTCTCACAAAGGTTGCCTATATAAGGCAGGGTTCACTGTTGTTGTTTTGAGAAGTCACTATGCTAATAAAGATCTGAAAATCACTATTCAGAGGCTGTCTCCATTTACTCCGACCCATGTCCAAGTACTTAACACATCTTATCACAGGGAAACCCTACAAAGATGGCGGTGATGCCCACAGTGTGGTGGATGGTGCAACCTGATTTCTAGTGACAGGATTTCTGGAGATCTGGTGGCTCTTCCTATGTTGTGGAGATCTTCTATTTGGGGGGGGGGGGGAAATCCCTCTGACCTTCCCAATTTCTGGGGTTGAGACTTTCTATCCCCAAAAAGGTGCTGTTGGAACTCCTTTTTTCCTGGTTTATTGGCATCTGTTGTTCAGGGAGGATGTTTCTTCACTGGGGGGGGGGGGGGCATTAATATGGACTTCCTGGCCCAGGAGGGAGAACTGGGGGGCTGAGTGAGGAGGGGAACTGAAGGGACAGGCAGACTCACCCTGGCAGGGAGGAGCAGAGGAAGGCCCGTATCCCAGGTCCACCACTTGGATGTTCTCCCCCTTAACCTCCCTCAGATTCTGCTCTCAGGGCCTGCAGAGCAGATCCTGGTGGCTCCGGGTTCAAGCTGTAGCATTTCAGGGCCAGGTTGATGTGCAATGAGACTCTCTCCTCCTCCAGGAGGTTCCCAGCCATGTCTGACCGAAGCCGGGTGAAGCCCAGAGGGGAGGAAGCCCCTCCTGGGTCAGGAATGAGCCCACCCCAACTTCTGTGTTTGTCCCAGAGAGATCCCAGAGGAGGGAGGAGGGGGGCTGTGGTCATCCAAGATTTCTCAGGCCCTGAGGAGGCTCCATGTGGACCTCTGGCTTCTCTCAGGAGGGCTGTGTGTTGTGTGAACAGGATCCTTGCCAGAAGAGAAGGGCCCCCAATATTGGAAGTCCTCGACTTATGACCACAACTGAGCCCAACATTTCTGTTGTTAAGTGAGACATCCATCAAGTGAGTTTTGCCCCATTTGAAGACCTTTCTTTCCACAGTCATTAAATAAATCATTGTAGTTGATAAGTTAGGAACCCGATCATTAAGTGAATTTGGCTTCCCCATTGAGTTTGCTTGTCAGAGGGTCATAAAAGGGGATCACAATGGCCCTGGGACGCTGGTACCATTATAAACATGAAACTGTGGCCAATTCTGAATTCTGATCTCTGCATTTGATTCTGTAAAGGTCATTAATTGTGAAAAACAGTCCCAAGTCCTATTTCTCAGTGTGATTGTAACTTGGATTGGTCACTAAATGAACGGTTGGAAGTCGAGGCCTGCCTTTGTACCTCCTCTTGATCAGCTTCTCTCCCAGGAATTCAATTTCTTCCGAGTCCCCATCATCCAGTGACTGCTCAGCCAACAGGTTCAACCTCCGGAAACAAACCATGGTTTAGAGGCGCAGGTGTGAATGCAGCCACTGGGGAAGAGATTGGGTTCAGTGGGTTGTGTGGATCCCGCCAGAGGCAGTTGGGTGGGGTGGGAGTTCAATCCTGGGGGGCCCTGAGTTCCAGTCCTGCCTAGGGCTCCAAGCCAGCTAGGAGGCTCTGGGCCAGCCACTCTCTCGGAGACCTGGGAAAGAGGCAATGGCAACCGCTTCTGAGCAGCCTGGCCAAGATCTCTGGGCCGGCTTCCCCTGGGGGCTTCCGGACCACCTTCCCACCCAGCTCACCAAGTCTGAGGGGCCTCTCTGGGCCTGGCTTCCTCCTTGCCGGTCAAGCGACCTCCAACGGGCTGGATTTGGGGAGGGTTTGGCAGGGGGCTGTGCTGTGAGGAGGGGGCACAGAGGAGTCCTGCAGTGTCAGGGGGTCTGCAGGAGGTCTGCCCCCTTCCTAGTGAGGGCAGGGAGGGGAGGCTGGGGAGAGGGAGGGAGGGGGAGCCCCCACCCCATCTGGTCTGGGAAGCTCAGGTGCTATTGGAATCATTGCAGTTTATGCTGTTGGAATCCAGTCTTTAAGTGAACGTGTCTTCCCCATTGACTTTGCTTGTCAGAAGGTCGTAAAAGGGGATCACAATGGCACAAACGCCTGCCCCTGAGGGAGGGGCCCTCCTAGGGGCTAGTGGGATGCAGTGGGGAGGGGAGGTCAGCCTGGGCACCTGCTGCCAATTTCCCCCTGGGGCAACCAGGTATTTCTTCCTCCTCCTGCTCTCAGAAGTGGGGCGCCCCATGGAAAGGGCTCCCTCAGGCCTTGATGGGCAGATGGGGGGAACTTCTGCATTGGGGCCCAGGGCAGGAGGGCAGCAAATGGGGGGGAGGGATCCCCAGGTTGCATCTCTTGCCAAGATCCGAGTCTGGTGTGCCAGCTTTGCACCTTGCAGGTGGGGGCTGCTATTCCCCCAGGTGTGACACCCACCAGCTCCTGGTCCCAGCCAGAAGGAAGGGCCGAGGCCAGAGGAGAGTCTCTTTATCCTTTCAGAAGTCAGGAAACGGCCTTCTGGGTGGCAGGAGACCCCAAAATCAGGGAGGTCAGACTGAAGCCCCAGAGCTCTGACCCCCTGAGCTCATTTCCCTCAGAACCCGAAGGGGCTTCCAGGCCGTTTCTTTCCCAGGGATGCATAGGAGGATGTCAGCCTCAAGATATCTTCCTCTGTTGCTTTTCTGCTATTATTTCATTATTTCTCTTGGCTGTCATGACAACGGTGGGAGGGGGGATTTTGGAGGGGAAGAAGGCTGGAGGTGTTTGCATTCCTTGCTGGGCTAGCAAGGGGAGGGGGGATTCTTTTCTTTAACTTTCCGTTTCTTGGCTATCTTCTGTCCTCTTTTGTGCAACTGCGAACTTTTATCAAAATATGTCAAGGTCATTTGACAAGACGCCTCATCACCATCTGGAGGTGACCACATGAGCTGATTCAAAAGTTTTAATTGGAAGAATCATTTGAACTTTGGGGGGTTGGGAACAAACCTATTTCTTTGTATGTGTATTCTACCCACCAATTTCTCAGTTTCGGAATTGATTTGCAGCTTCCACTTTATTTCTTAGTAAAAGGATAACTTTGCTCTACACCATGGAGTCTGAGTATTTCTTTCTTGGGATTTAAAAGGAGCGCAGACTGACAGAGGAAGATGGACGGACGGAGGGAAAAGAGGCAGGACGGGAATCAGGTGGAAGGAGGAGGAGGAGGAGGCCGGGAGAAACTTCCCTGCAGCTCTGCCAGGACTTATTAGGGAATCCTCCTCTTCCCTCCCTCCTGTGACGGTTTCACTCTTTCCTGGGCAGAGGGTCCTCGACCTTCAATGTTCTGTTTAGTGACCATTCAACACCACAGTGGCACTAAAAAAATGACTTAGGGCCCCTTTCCACCCTTGCGGCCCTGGCAGCCTCCCTCGGGTCTCAGGATTTACATTTAAACAACTGTCTCACACTTATGAAAACTGCAGCGTCCTGGGAGGGTGTCACATGATCCCCTTTTGTGACCTTTGGGTGAGCAAAGTCTGCAGCTATTTGCTTAGCAAACAGGGCCAGAAAGGTCATAAAGTGGGTTAAAGCCCACTTAACAGACGTCTCCCTGGGCAACACGAGCGTTGGGGCTCCAGGGCAATCGTAAGTGGAGGACTCCCTGCATCGTCCATCTTTCCTTCCTGGAGGTCTCAGGGCTGCCTTTTGAGGCCGCCTCAAAGGCTTCTCCAGGCTGCCCTGTTTTGGGCGCCCCACCTCTCTTCTTGCCAGGCCCCCCAAGAAAAGGGGTTGGGGGTGCCTGGAGGCCCCAGGTCTTCTGGTTGTGTGGATGCGGTGCTTATAGTAGGCTCTGTGACCCCCTTCGGCCTCCCCACCTCCAAGGCTCTGAAGGTGCCCTTGGGGGTCCCTGTGTCCCAGGTCTCCGGTCATTGGGGGGTTTCACTCCCATGCACCCCTTGGCCCAGGAGGGAGATCTGGGGGTCTGAGACAGGAGGGGGAGCGGAGGAGATGGGGACGGGGGGCAGGAATTTCTATTGCACTATAGTTAATCAGACTGGCTTTTTTTCTTTTATATTTTTATATTTACTTGTTTTCTCTTTGCTTTTCTGACTGTTTGTATTTTTTAAAATAGAGGCCCCCTTTAATATCTTTTTTTAATATACATAAATATACATACATATTTTTTTTTCTCTTTTTAGGCTTTTTTCTGGGGATAAGATAGAGGGAAGAGTACTGGAGGATGTTTATACAGGTGCTCTTTGGAACTTCTATTATTAAATGAATATTTGAAGTTTGGCTTTGAAACTTGTGGAGAAGTCAAATAAGAGCCTTGGATAAATAAAAGGCAGTGTTTTGTTTTTTTTAACTCCTTATTAATTGTTTCATCCCTCCCCTCCAACCCCACACTATTTTGTAATATTGATATATTTATTTTTTATCTTTTATTATATTTCATTTTTAGTTTTTTTTTTTTAAAGGGGAAGCCTCAGAATACTCTTTTTTTTTTTGCTTCTTTTCTCTTTTTTATAGGGATGTCTGCCTTTTTGATTTCTATTTTTGACTTATTTTTATGGCTTTTTTTCATTTTCTGAGGTTTTTCAATTGGATTAAGGTGGGAAGAATTTGAAGAATTCTCCTTTTCTTTTTTCTTTTTTTTCCTTTTTCTTTGCTTATTATTTTTTGATATTATTGGGCTTTATTTTGCTTCTTTTTTTCTCTTCATCTTTTAATTTTTACTTTTGAATTATATTTGCGTACTCTACAATTGGATTAAGGTATTGAAGAACCTGAAGAATCTTTTTCTTTTTAATTTTGGGCTTTTTACTTGTTACTGGTTTTGTTTTTGTTTTTTGTGGTGTTTTCCTTTTTTTAAAATTGGATTATAATTGGCTACCTCAATAATTGGATTAAAAGACCCGGAAGACCCTGAGTTATCGAAATGAGTAAGAAAATTTTACCTTCGGGCATCTCAACTTCTGCTCCTGTTTCCCCATCATCTGGAGGACGACCCTCAACAATGGTGAAGCAAGACAAAGCGCAAGTGGATTTAACGATGGTTATACAAGGAATACAAGATCTTAAAATGAGTATGGAACAAAAAATGGAGAGTATTGACCAAAGAATTGGAAAGATGGATGAGAAAATTGAAAATTTTCAACAAATGATGGTGAAACATGATGAGAGAATCCAAAAAATAGAAGAGAAAGACAAGCAAAGAGATGATACAATTGGAAATATTGATAATAGATTAACAATGGTCGAACAAGAAAAAAGTGGAATGTTGAAGTGGGAGATGGACAGGTCAGAATTTTATCTTAGATTCCAAAATATTGAGGAAGAAAAAGGACAAAACTTGGCAGCAGTAATGATTGAAATTTTGGCTGGAGTCTTGGAAATAACAGAGGAAAAGTTGATGGATGGAGTAGATGAGATATATCAAGTCTTCACAAGATATGCGATGAGGAACCAATTACCAAGAGAGGTCCATGTTAGATTCACTAAAAAAACTATTAAAAACCAAATATTACAAGTGGTAAGAGAGAAGGGGTTAAATATAAAGGCAAAGAGATTCTGGTCTTAAAACAAGTACCTAGAAAAATGAGAGAGATCAGAAGAGAGTATCGATTTTTGACCAAAATGCTATTGAAAAAAGAGGTGAACTATAGATGGCTGATTCCAGAAGGATTAATGTTTATATGGCAAGAACAGAGATACAGAATTGATTCAATTGTGAAAGCAGAAATGTTTTATAAGGAATTTTTCGAAAGAAGAGAAATGGAGACGGAAAAAGAAAAGATTTCAATTGAATTTGAAGAGGACCAAATGGAGATGGAAAAGGAAGAAGGCACAATAGGTGGACAAATGGAGATCAAAGAACAACGTGAAATAAGATCCACGAGAGCTGTTAGACCTAAATATAAAGCATAACTATGGGGGAGAAAAAATTGATTTCCATGAATATAAATGGACTGAACTCAGCTATTAAAAGAAGGAAAACTTTTTATAAATTAGAGAAGCTAAAATTTGACATAATTTGCTTACAAGAAGTACACATTAAAAAACAACATGAACAATTATTGATACGACCAAAGTTAGGGAAAATATTTACTTCTCTGACTCATTGTAAGAAAAGAGGAGTGGTTTTGTATGTTAAAGAAACCACTCCAGCCAAATTGATTTATACGGATGAAGATGGAAGAGTATTAATAGTTGAAATAGTGGATAATAATATAAAAACTCTCTTGGTTGCAATTTATGCCCCAAATGATAAGCAAGAAGAATTTTATAAAAAATTACATATGAAAATGATTGAACTGGACTATGTTAACATACTTATGATGGGGGACTTTAATGGAATTGTAGACAATAAACTGGACTTTTCAACAAAAACAACACGACAAAATAGGAAAACTCTCCCTACATCCTTTTTTAAAATGACAGATGAACTAAATTTAAAAGATATATGGAGAGAAAGAAATACTAAAACTCAACAATATACTTTTTATTCAAACAGGCATTTATCATGGTCCAGAATAGATATGATTTGGACATCAACAGAATTATTATTTAATATTCAAGAAATGAATATTGAAACAAGTACGTGGGCAGACCATAATCCAATGACAATTAAATGGGAAGGACAAAAAAGAAGATCTAGATGGACATTAAACAATACTATTCTAAAGGAAAAAGATTTTACACAATGGATGGAAAAAGAATTGGCCTTCTTCTTCAATGAAAACAAAAAAGAAGATACTTCAATACAGAATGTTTGGGATACAATGAAGGCATATGCAAGAGGATTAATAATAGACTATATAAAGAAAAAGAACATTAGGAAGAGGCAAATGATTAAAGCTCTAGAAGATGACCATAAAAAACTGGAAAAAGAATCACAGAAGACACCACAGAAAAAAGATATCAAACTTAAAATGGACATAATTAAACATAAAATGGATCAAGCAGAGAAAGAAGAATTGGCACAAAAAATTAGAAGTGCTAAACAGAACTATTTTGAAGATGCAAATAGGCCAGATAGATGGTTAGCATATAAGCTGAGAAAAGAGAAAGAATCAAGGAAAATATCACAGTTAATAGATGATCATGGTCAAATTTGTTATGGTAATAAGGAGAAAAAGGCAATTATTCGAGATTTTTATGGACAATTATATAAACAAGAGGATCTTGATGAGGAAAAAATTAAACAGTATTTACAAAATGCTAACCTACCTAAGATACCTGATGAAATTCGGAAAATGTTAGAAAGTGCTATAACAATGATGGAATTAACTGAAGCACTTAACAGACAGAACAATGGAAAAGCACCAGGACCAGATGGTTTCCCGGCAGAATTTTATAAAACACTACAAGAATCGTTGAGCATTCCACTGTTAGAAGTCATGAATGAAGTTATGATAAATAAGAAAATACCTGAAACATGGTCAGAAGCTTATATTACACTTATTCCAAAAGAAGGGGTTGACCCATTACAAATTAAGAACTACAGACCTATTTCTTTATAGAATGCAGACTATAAAATCTTTGCTTCAATCTTGGCAGAAAGGCTTAAAAAATACCTAAATAATTTTATTCACTCTGATCAGAATGGATTTTTACCAAAGAGACAGATTAAAGACAATATGAGGGTAATCCTGGACACATTGGAATATTATGAGGCGCACTCTGAAAAACAAATGGCTTTGATATTCTTAGATGCCCAAAAGGCATTTGATAATGTGAACTGGAGATTTATGTTATTACTATTGGAACAGATGGGCTTTGCTAGAAAATTTATCCAAGCAATAGAAGCCGTATATTATAAGCAAACGGCAAAAGTAATGATAGATGGAGAATTCACAGACTCTATTAATATTAAAAAAGGTACAAGACAAGGATGCCCATTATCTCCTTTGTTATTTGTATTGACCTTGGAAGTGTTAAATAGAAATATTAGAGAGGATATAAACATAAAAGGAATGAAAGTCAAAAAGGAAGAATTCAAATTGCAAGCCTTTGCGGATGACTTGGTCTTTAGTTTGGAAGACCCTTTAGAGACAGCTTTAAAACTATTGGAAAAGACAGAGACGTATGGTGAGTTGGCTGGTTTAAAAATAAATAAAGACAAAACAAAGATTTTGACAAAGAACATGTTATTAAGGCAAAGAGAAGAGCTGGCAGATTTATTGAAAATTCAAGTTATGAACAAAGTTAAATATTTGGGGATATATTTGACGTCAAGATGTACTACATTGAAAGAGAATAATTATATTAAGCTTAAACAGCAGATAGCATCCGACCTGAAAAAATGGGAAAACCTACAATTGTCATTGATAGGTAGAATTTCAACAATCAAGATGAATATTTTACCCAGAATTTTATATTTTTTTCAAACAATACCAATTAGGTTAAGTAAGGATTACTTCGAATAACTAAATAAAATTGTGTTGAAGTATATATGGCAAGGCAAGAAAGCGAGAATAAAATTAAAACTTTTACAGGATGCTAGAATTAGAGGAGGATTTGGCCTTCCTAATTGGGAGTTGTATTATCAAGCTGCAAACTTAAGGTGGGTTAAAGAATGGATAACGTTAAGAAAGACTAGATTGTTGACATTAGAAGGTCATGATTTATTATTGGGTTGGCATGCTTTTTTATGGTATAAGGAAACTAAATCACAGGGTTATTTCAGAAGGCATTAAATACGGGAATCGTTATGGTTGAATTGGGAGAAAACTAAGAAACAATGTTATTTGAAAATTCCAGTTTGGTTATCAACTATTGAAGCTTTTTCGTATCCTATAACTTATAAGAAGGAACAAACAGTTAGATATGGGGAGATATTGGATGAAAAGAGTGAACTTAAAACGATGCAAAATTTAGAAGAACAAGGTATAAAGATGAATTGGTTTTCATATGCGCAAATACATGCAAAGTATCTTAAAGATTCTAAAATAGAAGGATTTTATGATAAATTGACTGATTTAGATAGGATTTTGACAGGTACTGATGAAAAAGTGATTAAAAAATTATATAGTTATTTGTTGGAAATTAAATTAGAGGAAGAACAAGTTAAAGAAACAATGATTGCTTGGGGGAAGAATTTTGGATATGGGATTGATTTAGAGAAATGGCAAAAACTGTGGTCACAAAATTATAAAATGACAATGTCAACAGCAT